>VMDR010004723.1:0-57372 GCA_007922815.1 Macrotus californicus
ATCACTACTTGACAAAAGGTTCACTTCCTCTTTAAAGCCAATATCACTTCTTAGAGGTTTTGCTTAGCATCAAGTTTCCATCATTTACATGAAGAGGTATTGAGCCATGTCACTTGTTGCCACACCAAATTCTCACAAAAGTTGACTCAGCATCAAAATTGTTTTTATTTTGAAAAATTGAAAAAAAAATCAGTGTGCTGTGATGCTTTCCATGGCTTTAGAAATACACAAAATCTCCTCTAGTCCCATGCATTCAAGGAGGGAGACTTCTGGTAGGAGTGCCACAGCAGAAACATAATGTTATTACTACAGTCAAGATATGGGGGTATTATTCACATTTGGGGGATTATCAGGAGTAAATTATTGATCTGATATAGACCTGGATTTACTGCACATATATCGGCATGAGAAGTCTTTAGGCTTGTCTAATGTACAAGGATCAGGTAATTATGGCTTAGAGAAGATTCCTAGTTATAATTGTCTTACTAAACCAAAAGTTCCAAATTCCAATGCCTACAGACCAAGAAAGCTAGACCAGGAGACATGGGAGAGAGAGGTGGGGTGTGGGGAACCTGTTCATGGGTGATGCAGCCTGTGTGTGACTCAGCTCTGGGTCTGAATGCAGACCAGATTGCTTATGGTAGGCAGATCACATCCGTGGATAGGTCTCCTCTGGGGAATCAGGCATGCATTGTACCTAGGCCACTTTGAAACTTGCTCTTGCAAAAACTCCCTCACCTGGGATGGAAACTGCAGAAGTTTACTGTGACTTGTGGGAGAATTCCCAAGCACCAATGTAAACGGCCCAGCCTTCTCGCCTTTACATTTGTAAATGACCTTTCTCCTTGCAACTGGCCACATTCTTTCTTTTGTTATCTGTAAAAGGTATCCACCCAAAGGAGACCTGTGCATAGTTAATGAGAACCATCCTGGAGTGTCAATTAACCCTTTCGTATGAGCGCCGGATATATCCAGCGCCCATCTGATGACCAGTATGGACGGGCTCCGGATGGCTCACAATGGCTTACCTGGTACAGCGGGAGTGTCGCGGCGGAAAGAGCGCTCCTACCGAAAGGGTTAAAGTCTGTCCAGGTGAGGGGCAGGGGCCTTCTCTCTGTCTGTGGGAGAGGGGCCAGGCCAGCCCTCTCTCTCTTGATCATGGAGAGATCGGCCACCCATCCCTTTTCTCCACTGGATTCCTTTAGTCCGTGTGAATTTGTTCATCACTTGTCTGAGGATATAGGACAAGCATTCCACAACAACACACGGTCCTGCTGGACAGGACCAGACGGGACCGTGACAGTGGGGAGCATAGCAAACCAAAGAAGACATGGACCCTCGAAAGGGCCAGGCTACTGCTCAGCTTGGGCAACTCTTTCCATGTCAGAAGGTAGGATCAGTATGGTCAGATCTTGAATTTTCCAAGAGATGCTAGCAACCAAGGTTTTTATGTAAAATCTTTCCGTTTTTAAATGCTGGCAAGTAATTCAAATATTTTAAAGCACTATTGGCAGAGAAACGCCATTATGGGACCAACTTGAGTCATAGGCTGCCTGGTTGTCATTCTCTTACAAAGTTTTATTAGAGTTTTACTTTAATTCAGGGTTCCAACTGAAGGAGCCAGTGAGAATGTTGCCCAGAATATGTTAGGATATGTTTGAGACTGATATGAGTAGAAAATGATTTTGATGTTAATATAAATAAATGTAAGGCTAGAAATTATATTTGAACTTCAAGAAATGTGCCCTCCAGCTCCTGATGTGGAAAGATTTACACAGGTGTAATTGATTAATAATAAGCCAGGCTATCATTTCTTGACCGAAAAACAATAAAAGGGGAATGTGGTAATAAACATCTGACAATTTAATTTTTAGTAACCTAATACCAGTAAAAGACATGGATACTAATGCATTAGAAGCATCAAAATCCTTTTAAAAATCTGTTTACAAACCAGACAAGAGCTATCGCCAGCTATTGACGGCCAGAGGCGGAGGTGAGATGGAAGGAGGATTCAGATGTCCCATATTTTCACCTTAATTGGGCCATGAATTATTTTCCATGCTGACTACAGTGCTGATTCAGTGCTTACTCCACGACCCTGAATCCATTCCTGCATCCTGTAAGGCTGAGATTTCACAAAGGCCAAATCGACCCCGCTAGACACTCAAATATCATTAACTTTTGTCCAGTTTAAGGACATGTTTTAAGCATTTATTTAAGTTATGTGTTTGCCTAACTGATGTGTGCAGGTGTTTTGGTTACACTGCTTTAAGCAGTCAGCCTCTCCTGGGAGAGACAAGGGCAATGTCATCTAGTGACAAGGCTGGTGCTCACTCAGGAAGAGGAGTAGGGCCAGAATCAGAGAAGGTGCAGAGGGCTCATACCCTGAAGCCACCAGAACCTTGTCTGTCCACCAGCCATCCTGCTGTTGTCTCCTTGTTTCAGCACCGATGCAGCCTGGCACCTCACATAAGTTCCTACAAGTCCTGTCTATGCTGGAGGAGATGCCACTGCCATCTTCTCTTTCTAACTTATTTTAACTTCTGTCACAGCACACACGCTGGTCGCCGAGACCATTGCTCGGCCCGAGTGACACGGAGTAGTTAAGTGCTTCGTAAGAAAAGGCTGCTGTGCAAGAATCAGGGTGGGAAATGCCGACGCTCACACTGCCCACTGGCGGCTTGAAGCCCCGAGGGGTTCTCAGCAAGAAGGGAGGCCTGTTCCGCTTTGTTCAGTCCACAGCTTCTCAAGCCGATTGGACATTACCTGTCTTTTGTCTGGAACGCTGATTCACCCACGGTGAAGCCCTAGAGCACAGCTTGGAGAAAACTAGTGTCCACAAGGCTTCCGAGCCGGTTTCCGAGTGGCCTAGGCAGACCCGACTATGGACAGGGCAACTGGTGGGATGAGAAGGAGGGTAGGGAGAAACTGTATAATCACGAGACTTTAGTGATGGGCTCGTCATGCAGATGAGGGATAAGGGAAGTTGAAAATGACTGTCAGGTCCTTGATTTTGTCACCTGGTGGATGACGATGTGGTGACACAAGTGGTAAAACTACGTGGACTAGTCATTTGGGAAGAAACGAAACGAGCCTTGGTTGGCTTGTGTGTTCATTTTAGGGCTTACGAAGAAATTTGGGGGAAAATGAGATTTCTATTTGTTTGACGGTTAGCGCTCGCTGATGTCTGCCTCCCATGACAGCGTTTGCCAAACCCTATCCCTCTAAATTCTGTAGAGGCAAAGAAACTATCCTATTTTCCTGACGGTCCTTAATGTGTGTGTAGCCCAGTAATCAGGGCTAATGAGGAGGAAAGGCGCAGGTCCCCATCAGACTGACAGGAGAACTGAGGAACGGCAGGTCGCCCTAAGAACAGGGCAGAACAGGACCCTTGAACTATAACATGCTGGGTTCAGGCCAATCTTTGCTATAAATCAAGGTGTTCTCTCCCCTTAGGTCATTTTTCTCAAGGTTCAAGTTCAAAGAAAAGAGTCTTTTTGGTCCAGGTGCAGTCAGGGCACTTGTTTGATGTTCTCTGGAAGGTGAAGGGGCAGAGGGTACAGTGACAACAACAAGGGAAAAGAGATTCAGTACCACGCCCACGTTAACTCTCATTTTTTCTCCCAACAGATTAGCTGAGGCTTTTCTACAAGGACTCAACCTTGGCAGTGGGTACGTGAAACCAGTCCAAAGAGCAGAGGGGGACAAAACCGAACATCAGGCATTTTTGAAAGGACTGGTTTCCCAGGGTTGACTTCTGTTTTTGTAGCTATACTCAAGGCAAAAGTAACGATATGTTTAAAAATAATGTGAATGCTCATATTAAATCAAGATCATATCAGTCAAATGAGTGGCTGTGAAACAGTGACAAATTCTTTTTAATGCCTCTTTGTTTACAAACCATGTGAAAGGCAATGCCATCTAGTGAGAAGGAGCAGTTGTCCACTTCTCAAATGACATCTAGCTGGGAACGCAGAGCGGGAAAGAGGTAGCATCTTTTTGGACTAGGAGTAGAGAAAGAGGTGCTCTGATCAAAGGTTTTCTTTCTTTTTCCAAGGGCACCTAAGGTTAAAAAAAAAAGAAAAGCAAAAGCTTATTTTCTCAGCCAAGTCCTTGGTCTGTCTGAAAATGGATTATACAAGTTGTTTTCCTTAAAAACATCAAAACATAGAGATTTAGGGATGGGCCAGAGGTTACCATTTTGCCCAAGGTTGCTCAAGCCGTCAGTGAGTGGATCAATTCTTGGATCCAGGCCTCTAGCCTGCCATGCAATGCTCTTCCCCCTTGGAATGCACGTGCGCTCTGCTAGAAGAAGAAAAGAAAGGACTTATCAATGGCAGCACTTCTGGGCACAGGGAGATAAGTAGTGAACACAAATTCCAAAATGGTTTCTGAAAATATAACCTTGAATGCCAACCAAAGCAAGAGGGATGCCAATTGTAAATGCTGCCAAAGATCTTTGGTACAATCTAGGTAACAGATCTGCTTCCCAATCTATGACACCCTTGCAAATGGGAACAGAGTCTGATTAAATGTCTCCTTGCCGGTGTCCTTAAATACCTTGCAGTGAGTGGTCTTGGAAAACGGTGGGAAGGGAGGACAAGGCAGCGAAAAAGAAAGTGCAATGCCCTGTCCTCCTGTTGGCAACATCAAACTGACAGTTGTCATGTAGGTATCGGCCACATGCTGGGAGGAGACCCCCCCCCCAGCATAGTTTAGTCTTAAAGACGACACTGTTTGTTGCTCAGGGAATTGACAGTCATGCTTAGGCAGAAAAGTAATCATGAAAGATTAAACAAAAGCATATGATATTGGTTAAATCTTGGCTTTCTTAACTTCCTTGGCATTTGGGTCTTTTGTGTGGGATGAAGGGAGAGGCCAGGAACAGGGTAACTGGAAGCTTTTGTAGTTGTGCACAGTGAGGATTTAAAATTGGAATGGCCAGTGTTGCAAGACGCTGTGAGCACAAAGAGGTCAGTTGTGGGAGGACTGGCTGTGCAGGGGAGGAGGGGTCATTTAACCTCATTATCCACATCCAAGCCAAGAGGGTCTTCTGGACACTCCCTTCATTTTTGGAATGTCCTTTTCCTTTCGCTGCCACTTACAAAGCAGCGAGTGAGCTTCTCGTGCTCCCACCTCTCCCCCTGATGCACAGAGCACACACAGCGGGGACCGTTTACACCCCAATACACACACTGTTGTGGCCAGTTTCAGATCACCTCCTGGACACAACCAAACTTAGAGCTGGCATCCGTTGTCCATTTTATTATGCAGGGTCCGGCAGAAGTGAGGCCTGCTTGAGTGTGGTCAGTAGGGTAATAACATGGGTGTAATAATCTATAATTTTAATTTGAACATTTCACCTAAAATGCTATATGGTGTGCTTGAGTGTGATATTGCTGTTATAGAATTACAGGCTTATGATTTTGTAATAAAACATTCTGTAATAAAAAAGGGGGTATTATTTGTGCCAGGCACAGTATTCCAGGCACTGTGCTAAGCACTTTATAAATATCCTCTTGTGAAGCCTCACAGTGCTCAGTGGAGTAGGAAGTATGATTATTCTTATTTTACAGGTAAGGAAACTCAAGTTCAGAGAGGATGGGTAACTTGTCCAAAGGCCTCCAGCAAGTGGGAAGGCCAAGAATCAAACAAAGCACAGCAATCTTACCACAATGGCACACGCCATACTCCCAGCTTTACCCTTCACACCGTTGCCATGTCTTTCCTCCTTTCCAGTTGCTTGGGGCTTTGCCTAGGTGACCAGCATGCCTCTTGTGACATGCTAAGTTACTGAAGATTGGAATGGCTTTGGGTCTTTCCCAGGCAACCAATAGCTATGTTTTAGCAGGGACAGCCCTGAATAGGAACAGAAACCCAGGCTCCAGACTAATTCCAATAGTGGGCTTTTGATGCCGACGGAGAAGTGAGAGAGAGGACTGACTTGAAGGCCTGTAACCCTCAGGTTCTCGCAAGCAAGGGGTCATCAGCTTGGCTCTCCAGCAGAGCCGACCCTGTTCTGAAGAGAACCTGCACCATCTTCTGGGCCCGAAAGCTGTCATCAAAGAAATGTTGAGGGGGAATAAATTGCATTAGAATTTGAATCAGAGATTTTTCTAGCAGGAGTGATTTTTTTCCTCCTCCCATGCCCTACAGAGGACTTTGGCAACCTCTGAAGATTTTGTTGGGTATCACAGCAGGGTGTGGGGGGGGAGGGGTTACTGGCACCCAGGGAGTAAAGGCCAGGGATGCTGCTAAACATATTGGGATGCACAGGCTGACCCCCTACAGAAAAGAATTACCTGGCCCACAATGTCAACAGTGGCAAGTCTGAGAAAACCTGATTTCAATAATAACTGAGGAACAAGTCTGACCAGGGTTGCAAAAGTCTAGCAGAGAAATGGCCAACGAAGGGAAAATGAAGTGAAATTGAAAGACTGGTGGGACTTGTCGGAAGCCCAGTTCCTGGTGGCTGGTTTCATCCCAGGTCCCCCAAACGTTCAGGGTGTTGTGGCTAGCTACGTTAATCTGACCTGATTGTGTATCCATATGGGGAAGAGAATTTGATTTTATAAAGAAGACTTCAGTGTAGTATGCAAAACAGTTTGCATTGGGAGGTGGTACGTGACTCTGCCTAAGAAAATTACCATGTGAACTAGCTTGTGGGTCGCTCCCTAAAGTGTGGTCTGCGCAGCATCTTCCAGTGAGTCCCGTGGCTGTTTATTACAGAGGCAGATGGCAGGACCCCTGTCAGAGCTCCTGAGGTCCTGGAATGGGCCCAGGAGTCAACCTTGTTAACAGCCTCTCCATGTGACTCTTGCACACATGGCTGCTCTGGGGGTTCTTACAAAGGCAACATTTCAAGTCCTATGGTGTTCAGGCCCTGCTTAGGTCTCTGTGCCCGTATAAAGTCCTCCTTGACCTTGACCTCATGTTCTTGACTCACATTCTTCTCTTCACCCTTAGTTTCTTCTTTCTGGTATTTCTATGGATTGATTTGTGTGTACCATCATCTCCCCACATGGACTCTGGGTGGCTGCTCTGTCCTCGCTGTCACTGATACCTGCCACTGGACCAGGGCCAAGAAAAGTTTGGCAGAGAATCAGAGCCTCTCTGCATTTGCTTCCATTCTCACAAGCCAGGTTAAATAGATACTGGTGGCCTTTTCAGAGCTATTCAGTGTGTGTTTCCCATTGTTTTCGTCCTCTTGTCCACTGGCAGGTGCCGAACAGATAGCAAGAGGTTATTCTGACCTTTAATTGGGGACCTGGAGCTACCACACCTCACAAGGTCAAGAATTTCCTACAGCATACACAGCTATATAAAGAAAATCCAACAATTAATTCTCTGCAAAACACAAAGAAGCTCTTGTTTGAGAAGCCAAGACCCTTCCATTATGTTCTGATTTCTACAATATAAGGCATTAAATGCTTAAATCAAGTATGTAAACTTTGTCTCCTCCATCACCTTAAAGGATGAGAACACATTACGATGTCACCACAGAAATGGCTTGGGGGGGCGGACTGGCTGCACAGATGTCACCTGGTCTAACAGTCTGATCCCCTGGCCAGCAGTTCTTGGTCTGAATCATTGGTTGCACGGCGCTCAGCATTTGGCATTTTCGTGACCATTTGTTCCCTCATCAAAGTTGCTTCAGTAAGAATGCTCTATTGCCCCTCCTTTGTAAGGACACATCTTCCTGTACTAAAAAAAAGCCACCACAACAATAAAACTGCCCTAGCAGGGCAGTTCAGCTGGGTGGAGACTTGGTTCATACACCAGAACATTCTGAGCTCAACCCCCAGTCAGGGCATGTGCCTAGGTTGCGGGTTTGATCCCCAGTCGGAGCCCATAGATATTTCTCTCTTGTATCAGTGTCTCTTTCTATCTCTCTCTCTCTCACTTCCTTCCTCTCTCAGGTGAAGATTAAAAAATAAATAAAATCTATGTAATGCCAATGTTATATAAATTACTAATTTTTGCTTCAGAGCTTTACAGCTATGCAAGACCTTAAAACTTGTGTATACTGTGATTTTCAGGCTAATTATTAAACATTGGATAACATTCACATTGAAAGCAAGGTAATTAACAATTGGAATGAATACAGGAGGGCAATTTTAGGTGCTTCTTTTATTTTAAAAGAAGTAACTCTCATCTGGAGTTAACTTTGCCAGCAATGGGACGCTGGTGTGGGATCCAAGCCAGCCAGCAGAGAGAATGCGTATGTCCCTAGGGGTTAATGATTATTGGGCAATTGTTCCTTATGATCAAAGGTAATAGCATTGATTCGAGTCCCTTGACTCCCCCCCCCCTTCTGGGAGGCTAGATTTGTGTGCCTTCACCTCATCATTTGTGGGCTTCTCTGCTTAACCCAGAATGTCTCTCAGTCTTTTTTAAAAGAGAGAGCAGTGATTTTTAACCTTCTCCATCTCATGGCACACCAAAACACATTGTTTGCTGATCACACACACACACACACACATACACACACACAGTAGGTATAGTTTGATTCATTCATACCGGATGGCTATTGTGTTGGCTGTAGTCACTTTTTTTTTATTTGACAACCTAAGGGAAAAGAGATCAGTACCTCTGACTAAATAGTCAGGTACTGCATGTTTTAAAAATTCTTGCCATGCACTGGTTGAAAACGCTGACATAGAGGAATAATAAATAGTCCAGTGAAGAGTATGTTGCTTCCATGTTATTTTTAATGAGAAAAGAACACTATATTCTAGGTGAAAAATTGGCTCTGTGCCTTTTTAAAAAGCATTAACGGTCCAGGCTGTATTCATTGACATTTGTAGGAAACATAAACTTAGAATGTCACATGAGAGTGTCCATGGAGAGCTGGGCACTTCGACACAGGGGGTCGGTAGCATTCATTTAAACTCCCTCAGAGGGATCTGCGGCTCTCTCATCAGCAAGCCTGAGCTGTCCAGTCCCGACCTTCGTGGCAGAGGAAGTAGTGACTCAGTTCTGCTGGCTTGAAGGACACCTTTGCCCGGAGCCAGGTTCAGAAGAGAAGTGAAGTGAAGAGACAGTGAAGGAGGAAGTGGCCACTTGGGCTTCACTTCCTTTAAACAGGGTGGACAGTGAGTGCTGAGCCCATGCACCTGCCTGGTTTTCCCTTTGAGAGAGGAAGGCAGGGGCAACACACAAAACCACTGGCAAAGAGGAACTTATTGGAGGCGGGAGAGGAAAAAATAAAAGGAGTTACCCAGACATCTTCTAACAATGAAGAAGTAGCCACAGTAAATGCTGAGAAGGTCAACAGGTAAAATGAATTGGAATAAAGAGAAGGTGGACTGAAGAGGCAGGAAAGAAGGTGGTGAACATGAACAGGAAGTGCCTTACCCGTGGCTCAAATAGGCTTTGTGGATTCGAGTGTGACATCATGTGTAGCTGTCTAAGCCTTACCCACCAATCTTTAGTTGCTTTGCATCCCTAACGGTACTTTTAGGGAGAGTTTTACCACGTAAATTTACATGCATTATCAACAAATCTCAGGTTTCTGGCCTCTGGTTTCTTAGATTGAGGCAGGATGTCATTTACTGATGTGGCAGCCTATTCAAATGTTGCACAAACATATTTAAAATTCTCAAGATGATCTTCTCATGACTTGTGTTGGCTTATTTCCTTGGTTTTCTGTGTTTCTGTGTTTGATTACTTCTCTACCATTCTTCACCTTCCAGATATTTCTGTTTGGTTCGGCCGCCCTTCCCCACAACGACCACTCTCTTTCTCACCTTTACTTCATCGCTAGTTTTCTCCAGGTTGCTATCTGTCAGCACATGTCTATTCTCTCTTATTCATTTCTTACCCCTACTGAAACTGCATCCCACCTCCATGCTTGGGGAAACTGCCCTCAAAGGCCAACTTTGTTGTCCCCTGCACCATCTTCTCGGTGCATTCTTGATGTTAATATTGTTTTTAAGAGACAAACTCCAAAGCCAAGCTGTAGTATAGAACAAGACTGTAAAAGAGACAGCTTTCTAAGGATACCCCCACCCAAAGACTCTCTGGTGGTTCAATGAAACACTAATCCTAGTACAGCTGCAGAAGGATTTTGCAGATATGAATTAAGGTTACTTTTCTGCAGGCCTGAAGATATAGAATTATCCTGGATTATCCAGGTAGAACCAATTGAATCACATGAGGCCTTAACAGCGAGACTTTCCTCTGGCCAGACTTAAAGAGAGACAGCAGAAGACAGGATTAGGAGAGACGAGGCAGAAAGAAAAGCCAGAGAGATTTTGAGTGTGAGAGGGATTCGACCTGCTGTCTCTGGCTTAGCAAAGAACCATGAGCCACAGAATGCAGGCAGCCCCTGGACACGGACAATGACCCCTGGCTGACAGACAGCAGCGAACTGGGGATCTCGGTCCTCCAAGTGCAAGGTATTGAACTCTGTCAACACACTTGGATTTCAGCCTCTGAGGCTGCAAGCAGAAAATCGGCTGAGGCGAGTTGTACCCAGATTTCTAACCCACGAAGACTGTGAGATGGTAAATAGGTGTTGATCTCAGCTTCTAAGTGTATGCTAATCTGTTACAGCAGCAATAAAAAAGTCATAAAGACTACCAGAGCCCTTTCTCAAGTTCGGGATGTCTTTGCACCCTAATTCCTGTTTCCTTTAAAACATGCTTAAAATTTTACATTTTTAACTAACTTCCAAATACCCAGACTCTTAGCTCTTGAAAACTGAAAATTGCAAACTTACATTCTCTCTCTGGACACCATGGGGACAAACTTTGTATATATTTGAATCTATATGTGAATATGTGTGTTTATGTATTTTGCATGTATGTGTATATGCATATAAAGGTGTGTCTGTACCTGCCTATGTAGACCTGGTAAATACCAATCATATTCAATGAGTAATAGTTTACATATATACACATATAGGATCTTAGCCATATATGTACGTTTTTTTCCTCAGTGCCAGTTACTAACATGCATCATTTCACAACCACCTCAGAAGCTGTATACTAATTGCTTCATAGTATATGTAAGGAACACGCACACAGAGGTCAAGTAACTTGCGGGAAGTCATTTAACAGATGGCTGAAGAGGATCAAGTATAAGTCTGTCTGGATGCAAGAGTGCAAGGTCCTTCATTTTCATCTTGCTTATCTCTCATGCTGAATCTTTTTGGACACTCTCAGGTACAGCCATCTCTGCCCGATGCCATGTACCACCCCCCCATACACTCCCCTCCCCAGTGCATCCAGATGCTGCTCTGCCCTGCTACTTTTCCCCTTTACATCTATGCCTTCTCAATTTCATAAATCCCCTTCCATCTATGATATGTGAAAGAACTTCAAGACTGTGTTCAAGGAGACTTGCCTTGGGCTGGCGAACACACAATACAATATACAGATGATGTATTATAGAACTGTACACCTGAAACCTATATAATTTTATTAAACAGTGTCACCCCAATAAATTCATATAAAAGATTTTTGTAAAGGATTTCCAGAAAGACTGTGTTTTCAATTTGGTGCTACTCTGTTCTCCAGGAATTCCATTTATTTTTAGATTTTCAATTTTAACTGTTTTGATGATTTTTCAGCTTCATGTCTCCAGGCCTGATTCTTTCCTGAGTTTCAGGCCCACGGATAAGGAGGGTGCTAGACATGCCCATTTGTCTGTCTTTCTAACCCGATATCCACTATGTCTAAATCAGCATTCGTGGTAAAAAAAGTCCTCTCTTCTTACCTCCCTGTGTCTCTCAGTCATATTGTTCATCACCTAGACAGCCACACTTGGAAACCTGCTGGCTTCTGGGACCCTCTCCTGGTTAAGAGCGTGAGCTGTGACCCTGGATTGCCCAGGTTTAGATCCTACGTGTGCTACTTACTTGCTTCAAGACTTTGGGACAATTGTGTAACTTACCAGGACCCAACTAATTTCCTCTGCAAAACTGGGGTGGTGATCACAATAATAATAAAAATACTAGCCCATGGGGTTGTTGCATGTCTTAAATAAGGTGCTATAAACATTTAGACCAGCACCAAGCACCTGGTACCTGCTCAGTAAATTTCAGCTATCATTTTCCTTTTAATTGCCAGCTCTTGATGTAAAATCTCCCTGAAATCTATGCTTATGCTTCTTTTGCCACATTTTCTGCCCTCCACAACTCTATGTTAAAACCTGAATTAATGCACACTGTCTCTGGATCATATTATCCCAAATTTAGCTTGCAGATGGCTACCAAATGAATCTTCTGAAGGCACTATTTTAATTGTAATTCAAAAATACTTCAGTGATTTCCCATGGCATTCAAAAGACAATGAACATTTTTATTATCTTGGCATTCAGAGTCATCCATGAACTGGCCCCTGGCTTCTATTTTCTAACTGTTTCTACCTCCTCTCTCTTACTCGACCTTTGTCTCTAGGCAGGCTGGGCTTCCAACTTTTTCTTCAACGTTCTGTTTTGGCCTGCCTCTTGGCTTTCGTAACAATTAATCGTTACACTTCATATGTACCAGGCAATGTGCTGGAATTTTCTTCATCTTCACAATAACTCTGTAAGATAATTACCATGCTAGCCCTATCTTCCAGATGAGAAAACTGAGGCTTGGAGAGAGTGAGTGAGTGGCTGAAAGACACCAAGTTAGGAAGGAGTGGACCTGAGATTTGAATCCAAACTGCGGATTTTAACCATTCTATCTTATGCCTTGTCTTTGCTACATTCCCCTTTCCTAGAGTATCCTTTACTCTTCTCTCATCTATTTCACTCCTATCTAGTATTCAAAGGCTTCCTTGGGTTCTAACTTTAGTTTGAAGTTTTCCCAGACTCCTCCAAACTCTAGTGAACTCCGAGACTATAAAGGGTGTTATGTATTTCTCATGAAGCTCAGCAACATCTGAGTATAGTACTTAATAAATTCTGAGCATTTATTGGAACTTCACAGTGATTTCTTGTGGTGGAGCAATTAAACTGATTTCTCTCTAATATCCGCTCTTGCCCATTGTCCTAGTTAGGTTTGTTTGTTTGCTTTTTATTGCCACCATATTTACAAACTTAAGCAGAAAGAGAATTTGTTGGAGTGGTATGGGGTATCACAGAATGCTGGAGAAATAGATTTAGTCTGATATCACATAAGGCAAAGGGCCGTCAAGGCTCCCCAACAGTGCCATCCCAGGGAATACCACTTCGTGCTACTGGATTTCCCCCTCCTTTGCAGTCACCCCAAATTATGTCTGTCTGGCATTCCCATATGTTGCCTGGCAATGCTTCCTTTTGCCACTGTTTTAGGGAGACTTGATAATAGCTAAGAACAGGGAGAAATGAGTCATTCTCATATTGCAGAAGTCAAGGAGTAGGAGGGACTCCAGGACAAAGAAATGTGACACCTAAAGAGGAATAGAGGAGAGACAAGATGCAAATATTAGAATAAGAGGAAGTCACTTCAGGGTTGCTCAAGATTCTTAAATTCCTTGTTATAAGATAGTATTACTTTTAAAACCTCTGAGTCCTCTAAAACTCTGAGTTGGGGTCTCACAGCACCTTGGGTAAGAGGGCCCACAATGGACTTCCAAGATCTGTGACCCTTGACCATACATGTACATTTTCTGATGCTTATACTTTTCTGGCGAGTCCATAGTTTTTATAAGATTCTCAGGGTCCACAGCCCAAAAAGGGTTGTAAAATACTACTTTTAGCAATTAAAATAGAAACACAATCTTACCCCCAGGAAACTAGGTGACTGGAGGCAGACTCTCATGATACTGTATAATGAAAACAACTAAATCTGAAAATTAGGCATGTATAATAATATACCTGCTCATCTAACAGATGCCAAAGAACTATTTAGAGGGTGAGGTCTGCTTAGGGCTAAAGACATACAATGGAATTTCTAAATATTCAATGGCCGTGGCTCAAAAGGGCTTCTGCTCTGTGGAATCCTTGGTTGCCTGCTTAAGCCAATGACAGATTAACGGTACAGCTTACCTCCCCAGTTGTTATTTCTATAGTATCTTGAGATTTTCCTCAGAATTTTAGAAAGAAACCTTTTCGGTCTTCGTAGTTGGACAGGGAATGACCAATATCTCCTCTCACTTGTCTTGCACAAATCGCTGCACGACAAGATGGAAGTGTATGAGCGGTTCGTGTCAGGTATACGTATGTGCCTCCACTAAATGTAGTTATTATTGGGGAAAAGGGAGTGGCCTGTGTCAGTAAAAAGTAATTGAGCTAAAGGCCACAGTTGTTGAAACTAGCTGGTTAAGGGAGAGCTCCCCTAAGAATCACGGTCTTCAATACAGAATCAGACCTGAGTTTTCACATGTAGTTTCCAAGGGGGAAATAAGAACGTCATTCCATTTTCTAATGGCTGAAAATAAAGCAAGGGAGGGTCATCAGAAGTGTTTAGGGGGGGAGGCCACAGTTTTAAATCGATGGTCAGAGGAGGCTTTGTGAAGGAGAGACGTTTGAGTTAGACTGGTAGGACATTAGTGATAAGCCATGGAACCTGTGGGACCATTGACTTCAGGGTTAAGGTTGCATCACCTGTGGCCGCCAACCTGCACCTCCACCATTAACCATGCTAAGCACTAGAAAGAAAAGACAAGGCTCGGCAACAAAAGCATCTGCCCAAACCACGGTGTGTTTACTCATCATCCCCTGTCTCGGTGGTCTCCCCCTTTCCATTTGTAGCCTGAATCCTCCTTCCAGCCAGGACAGGAACAAAATTCATGAGCTAGGTGGCAGACTTGTTATTTTTCTTTTTTAACATTCAAAACTCCCAGAACATTGAGAACGTTTTGCACAGAAATTGTTCTCCTGGTTAAGCTTCTTGCTTCTGTCTACAATGCACATCATACAGCGCTCTGTGCAAGGATGCCCTCAACTGGCCTTCCCTGATGTCCGAGCGGCCACAATTCACAGGATGCTTTCCTCAAGACTTACCTCCTAGGAGAGCTGGTGGGAGTTTCTTGAACCTCAGTAGTCATGGAGATCAGTCCTCAGTGGAAATGTTCCTTCAACCATCTTTATGACCCACATTGTGCTTCATGGACAAGGAATGGTTCCTGTGGCACTTACGTCACCCTGGCGGGCACCACTACTGAGTAGATCCATCTGCAGATGAAGAAACTAAATCCTAAAGAAACTAAATAACTGTCTTACACAGCAGTGGTTTCTAGAACTAATCTTTTAACGTTGAGTCAATTATCTCTTAGTCCTGTGGCCTCCAAATATTTCGTATCTTATGCACCTAGCAGAAAAAAATTAACTACACTCCCATATCCTATGTTTGTTAATAAATTATATAGTTCTTATCAATAACTAATATCTCAAAGCACAATATACATAGGGGACAAGATTCATTGTTATGCACAATAAATGTAAGCCCCTCATTAATTTTTTCATTACACATTACCTGAGAGCCTTCTGGATGCCAGACACTGTTCTAGTCACTGATGACACGTGAATGAAGCAGATAAACCTGCCACTCTCACGGAGTGTAGAGCCTAGCAGAAGAGAGACTGTAATTTAAATAAGTAAGTGAAATGTAGAGCAGTGTGGCATGTTAGTAAGTGCTATGGAGAAAAATAAAATGGGAAGGAACATTCAGGTGGGTGTGAGGGAAGAGTCACACTTTTACACAGCCCCAGAAAAAGTGAGAAAAAAAATCTAAAGATTAGGGAATTGAGTCTTTGACTCTTTGTAACTAAGGAGAATCAAGATATCCATGTCAATTTCCTTTATTTAGATAGATAACCAATATAAATAGAATTCTAATATTTCCTTCTTGTGCCCTAAGTGATCATCTTGGGCACCCCTCTAGGAAGACCACTAATTTATTCTACATTTTCATGAGCAACAGATTTAAACAGACTTCTGGGATCTCAGGCATATTATGATAGTTTACCTGTGGGATTTAGACAAGCTGATAAAGTTTGATGTTTGCTTTGGTGGCAGATGTAGAACCTTGCAATAAATTCACTTTTTGAATCAATCTTGATTTGATTCCATGGCTGACTTTACATCATCTGGTTTATTTTGCTATGAGCAATTGTTTTAGACATCCAAAGTCATTTTGCGTTTTTGTCTTGCTTTAAATCAGGCAATTAGGGGGAATACACACACCAAAGCCTATCTGAACCGCTGGTAGTTAGTGACTTACAGGAAGCAGTAACTCGTTGTTTTTTTTTTTTTTTTTTTTTTCCTTTCTGGTTATGTGAGTGTAGCATGAGCATTTCCCTTTTTACCAGAGAAGAAAGAGTCGTTAGGCCCGGTGAAGCTTCAGAAGGAAGAATTTTGACAAAACTGATATTTTCAAAGATTTTGCGAATCAAATGACAGCAATACAATGAGCTTCCGAGGAAAGGTTTTCAAACGGGAGCCCGGTGAATTTTGGAAGAAGAGACGAACAGTGAGAAGAGTAAATCAAGAAGAAATCCACAGATTTAGTTCTGTAGGTATCTAAATTTCATTGTTTGCTTTCCAGCTTTATTTCAATACTTAACAAAAATTAACAAGATTAGCGCTGGGGTTGCATTTTAACACAGGCTCTGGGTAAAGTTCTAGACACAACAGAATTTTCAGTTCTGTTCATAAATATCCTCTTTACTTATGCCATTATTTTAAATATATTGATAGAGAATTTAAGTAGCTGAGGCATTACTAAACTATCTAGAATATTGAAATTACTACCATTGTTATTTTAAAACCTTGATAAAGAATGTAAACAGTTCAAATATGACCAGAATACTGTCTTTTTAAAAGAAAGGCCTACAATTGCCTCAATGAAGAGCCCAATCAATGACTGGTACATAGTTGTGTTTAAAAAAAAAAAACATTACTGCTGTTTCTTATCGTGTACCACTCATAATTTGTTTTATAATTCTTAGAATAACTCAAAAGATGAAAGAAAATATAAATAAGTATTGAATGAGCCAAGGAAGAGACTAAAAAGTGATGTTTGAAAGTGGTTTGTTTACTGTTTAAAATGTTTCTGCCTTGTTATTGTCTGTAAACAAAATGAGAGCTCTGGAAATTTGTACTTATTACAGAATTCTAGATTTCTGTTAGCACTATTGGCTGCTGGATATAAGAGCCTATTGCTAGAGCCCTTCAGCAAACCACATGTAACGTAGAAGGCTCATTTTATATGAAAAATGGCTGCAATGACATTATCGGATAGTTCTTTTTACAGAATGTCCATTCTACAGGGTGTTTAAGTTTTGCTTGCTTCCTTCAGGGTAGGGGCTCTTAACCTCAGCACTACTGTTATTTGGGGTCTGAGATTTTTTTCATTGTGCCAGGTTATCTATGCATTATATGATGTTGAGTAACATCTCAGGCCTCTACCCACTGGATGCTAGTGGCAAACTCTCCCCAGCTGTGACAAAAATGTCTCTAATATTGCCAAATATCCCCTAGGAGGGAGAGGTGACATCCCCAGTTGAGAGAACCACCGGGGACAAATGTTTTTGTTGTTGTTGTTGTTCATATAAACATTGAGAAACAGGGCAACTTTTAAAAAAAAAATTGCGTACAGGATAATGAGCCTTTATGAATACTCATTTAATGAATACGGACAATCAAATTAATGAATAGTCAGCCCTTGACAGGCCAAAATGACCAGGATAACCATCTACATGGTGGTATTGTAACATGGGTAGAATCTACCAGACATCTGGCTCATAGGGTGGGCGCCGTGTTGTTTTGTCAGTTCTTGGTCATTATCTCAGTCATGCACGTCTTCCATTGGGAAACAGGCAAGTGAGCCCTTAACCTTGCCCCATGGTGTACACCTGGGTCTTGCCACACAGCATTGCACAGCTGGAATATTCAGAGTCCTCAGCCTAACCTTTCGCTCTCCACTGACCCCAAAATGAGGTCCCAGTAGTGTCTTCTCTCGTGGCTCCCTAAGAGCCTCACCAGTTGTTTCCCACCAGCCTGTTAAAGAGGGAAAGAGTTTGAAAAACTTCTTTGGTTTGAGATTATTTTAACCTTTAGACCAGCCCAAAAGACATAATTTCCTTGCTGCTTTTCTCCCAGTGGAATTTAGAAGTTCCATGGCTTATGTCACCATGAGATTTACTTCTTCTTGTGTTCCCTAAAAGAGACAACACAGAAAGGAAGAAGAGGTCTATCTCACAACAACCATACATACGATTTGGCGACGGGACAGTCCCTGGTGTCTCCCCGTACAATGAAGCTAATCAGGCTATGAATTATCTTAATTGAATTTGAAGGTATTGCTACAGAGCACGATGGGAAAAGCAGCCAGTAAGGACGGAGTGTTTTTTCCACTGTATTCAGTAGCAATGCATTCACATTTAATTAAGATCATTTACACAGTGATTAGCTTTCTTCTGGGGAAGGCACTGGGGACTTTCCTGCTACTGTTGCCTGCTTATGGTCTTAGTAAGATAGGCATATCTCCTTTCACAAGTTGTCTCTTCTGTGGGCTAGGGGGTTGCTCAATCCATCTCTAAGTATTATCCTGAGATGTGGTTTCATATTGGAAAAAAAAAAAAAGAATCCAAGACAGTGGAATGCATAATTAGAGCCCTAGGGGATCATGCTATCTCCCTTTCTCACCAACATCATATGCCCTTGTGCATATTTCTTACATTATTCTGAGCCTCAGTTTCCTCTTCCATAAAATGTTCATAACAGTACCTGCCCTGTCATAAGATTACTCCCTGGAGTTCAAGTTGATCTTGTGCATTCTGAACATGATTTTGACACAGTGAAAGTCATGAGTTATCAATGTTATGTAGTATCAATCAAACCAAGTAAAATATCTATGTCTCCGTGACAAAGGAAGAAGGGTATAACTGTAGTGAGATGGTCTTTTTGATGACGGCTACAAATGAAGTCAAGGGAAAGTGACACTTTCTTCTGGGGAGCCTTTCTCGGTGACAGAGCTACTCAGCAGACACAGTTCTGAATTCATCAAGCTGAGTGCTCAGGAGTCCTAGATTGCTCTGTGTTCACAGGGTTTGCCTTAGAGAGGCCATGTTTTTTTCCGCCTCCACCCAAAGCCCAGTTGGACCTTCCACAACACAGCCACCTAAGCCTTCTAGCAGCTAATCGAACATCCCTAGACTGGCTTCAGAAAGGATTTGATAAGTGACAAGGAAAAAGCAATTCAAGTGACAGAATGACCAACAAACGAGGATGAGGCAAAGTTAGTTTAGAGAGTAAAATAGTGAATTCTTTTGAATTTCTGAATATATTCCTATATTGTAGGGAAATGAGAAATAATGATTCCTGGAGATAATTATTGTAGATTATTTGTTTTTATAGTGACCATGTGGATGTCAGACCCAACAAATTATTTTTTAAAGTAAGGCAAATATAGAAATGGTCTAGTTTCTTAGTCATCTAGAATGTTTAGCCAGATGCCTGTGACTTCCTGACAGGTGTACAACCCAAACTTTATGCTTTCATGACCCAGATTGAGAATTTTATCTCTTCTGCTTTCTTCAAATGCTGTTTGAAGCTGTTTATTTAACTCTGTTGTAAATTTTAACTGTTTTAGAAGTTTCCCTTATGAATCCAACTTTTTATGTGTATTTTCTCAGAAATGCCTTTATATACTTTAATTCACTTATCAGGGTAGAAGGAAAATGAAATGTGTTAGGTCGAGTAGAACAACTTCCCTTAATTTTTGAAATGTGTGTGGTGTTCTGTTGTTGAAGGGTTTCTTTATAACTGTCTTTTTTTAACCCAAATTGTTCAGAATGTTCTCTAGTGCATAGGAAGTCAATAAAGAGGACAGTTTCCTTCCTAAATTGCATGTCTTAATTTGTAAAGAGTAAGTACACAATTAAGTTGAATTATTATTATCAATCATCTGTACAATTATAAAAATGAAAAATTTATTTAAATAAATGTGAGTTGATATTTTTGAGTTCTTACTGGCTGCTACGTCTTAAATCTGCTGGATTTCAAAATATTTGGAAAACTTCAGATATGCATGAAAATGCTTGCTGTCCTCTTTAGTAAGAGTTTATTAGCACTTTTATAGAATATTGATAACTATAGACGGAGGATCCAATCTGAATGTCTTTAACATACCTCCCCCACACATCATTTTATTATATACATTGTGTTGTTATCTTTCAAGTCTGTTTTTTATCCTTTATTCTTCTATGTTAATGTGAGCAGCCTCCCTCCCCGGTCACCTGGGCTTTCTTACTGTTACTGTTTTTTTATACAAACATTCTCAGTTACCTATTTCAGCTATTTTGTAATGAGCCAGTTAGGTGAAGGGAAGCCCAGGAAGGGATCCCAGGATGATGGCTGCAGGCAAACAATGAAATGAGACTGCATCCAGTTTGAAACATAGTGGGAAATATGGGTGAAAGCTACAGGTGGACGGATGGAGGAAGCAAAGCAGCAGGAGCAATGAGACAAATTCAGTGCAGTCCGTGGAACTGGAGAAGTGTAAAGCGAAATTTGATCTGGCCTGGGAATGGAGGCCCCCTAAGAGGGCTCTGGGCGTGGCCGAAGCAAGAGGGAGGAGCCAGCTCAGCGGCCAGGTTGCTGCAGAGAGGAAGCTCTCCAAACGGACTCAGGAGAGGTTCCTGCAACTTAACCAAGAATTATCTCACTTTCCTCAGGTCTCAGTGCTCAGAGAGGGAGGAGAGGTAAGCCAGGAGAGAAGAAGGTGGAGGATAATCGCCACACCGGATGGAATGAACTCCCTGGCAGTGCCCTTGACCTATCTGAGCAGGGGGCAGTCCACTTGTCGGAGCAGGGGAGCGCCACAGTGGGCAGGAAGTAACACCATGACCCCAACCGCTCTGCTTACTTTCGGGCTGGTGGCAGTGGCACAAAATCTCCTGAATGTATAGGTTCCCTCAATTAGTGGCAATTTCCATTGTGGTTTTGGACACAGATATTATCTGGCATTCATTGTCTGATTCCTTAGTACACCTGTTCATTTTCTTCTCTTGATCCTCTTTACCCTCTTATAAAAAGTTTTGCCCTCTATCCTTAGCACTTCCTTCCCTGAGGTGACCAGGGACATCATACCAGCCCCTAGACTTCTCATGTCTTTCCCTGCAAAACTGACAAAGGGAGCAGGAATAGTCCTCAAAACTACAGCTCTGTTTCAGAACCTTCCAGCAGGAAACAAAGAAGTTTTTGTGTCATCTGTTTCTGAAAGGCATGACCTTTGCTGGTGGAGTGGAGTGGAGTGGGGTGGAGTGGAGTGGACCAAAGGCTTCCTGCTAAGCCTGGTTGAAATGTGGGGTCTTCTGTCTACTTGCTCAGTGAGTTCTCAGAACCCAGGTCTCTCTCTCTGCATCTGTAAAACAAAGCAATGATGATCTCTTCTTGACTTGATGTGATGCTCAAGGAGAGAAAGTGATGAATACTTATCATGATCCTTGCCACTGCTCATGATAGCAGTATCAGAACAGTAACTGATATTAGCATGTATGGGGTGACTCACAAAAATGGTAGTTTTCATTGTTACTATCACTAAATTAACTTGTGTAACTATGGTATTTCTATAAGCAAACATTCTTAAAAGATGGGTTAGTTTTAATGTAACAAAAATAGCAAATGTGACCCTTAGAATGAAAATGGCAGAATAGAGGGAAAGGATCTGGTGCCAGCAATGGCTGAGAGATGCCACGTCTGTCATTTACTCTAGGTGTCTGCCAGCACCTCCAGCCCGACTTCGAACCTTCTGGGAGAGGAAGTTATAGTCTGTGAAATGTGAGCACTGAATACAAATGTGGAAATGCTCTTATTTTTTGGCCTTCAGTTGTTCTAGTGTCATAGGAAAGGGATGAATTAGGTTTAGTGGAAAATTAGAGGTGATGTATGTTTTATAGAATGAGATGACACTAGAATTCATTAGCAATACATGAGTTTATTGAATCTAAATTCCTGAATTTGAAGGATACTGGTGCCCTTTTCAGAGCTATCCAGTCCTCGTTGCCTGTTGTCTGAGTCCCTCTTGTCCACTGGTGAGGTGCAGAACAGATAGTGAGAGTTAATCTGTCCTTTGATTGGGGACCTGGAGCTACCACACATCACAAGGTCAAGAATTCCCTACAGCATGCACAGCTATATAAAGAAGGAGTCATTGGCTATGAGAGGTTCTCCTTTAAGATCATTCAAATCCAAATAAACACCAGATGAGGAGATAATAGTCCCTTACAATAGGTGTTGTTCTTTGTATTATATCTTCTTAGATTTCTTTAGTTCAAGCAGAGGAAACCTATTCAGGTAAATAAGCACAGCCCAAAGAAGGGAGCAGAAGGAAGAATGAAGAGACAGGTTGGAAAGAACAGGGATGGATGTAGAGCATCTCAGAGCAATGGGAAACCAGGGGTGCTCTTGGTGTTTGGAAGTGATGGACAGTGATGTGGGATTTAGGCATCTCTCTACTCATGATCCAGAGTTCTGGAGGGATGTGTTGAATGGGCCTCACGGGGGCCACATGTCCTTGACCCAGAAAAGCAGGATCCTTTTCATTGTCAGACCCACCACAACTGCTCCATAGGGAGTAGGGAGAGAGTTACATCGCCAGAAGGAAAGTCAAATGTTAGCAAGAAAAAATAAATAAATAAATAAATAAATAAATAACAGGATAGGTGTTATATAGGCCAAACACCAACACATGTCCACCATACATACTCAGTTTCAAGTAGCCAAAAGTAAGAAAGGAATGAGCTCTCATTAGGGGATGATTTATTGAAAACACAGTTACATGTTCTTGGTAGAACTGTTTACATTTATGAGTATAACTTGTATGTTTTTGTGTACACACACACATACACACCCTTCACACTTGACCTGTTAGTGAAAGTTTATTTGTGTGACTGTTGATACTAAAATAGTATCAGTTTAAGCCAGTAGCAGCTTTCATCACGGACTTCATACAAATTACTCTAAAATTCCCAGCAGTTTGCTCTAAGGCATTAATTTCCCTGGTGTCAGGCAGACTTGTAATTGGGTTGTGATGTATTTTTAATGATATTTATTATCTTTCAAGTGTTTCTAGAAAACTAAATGAGACATGTAATTTAATTTGATTTAGATCTTCTTGGGTATTTTCTGCTTCTTTCAGGATTGGATGGAAAAGCAGTAATTTTTGTTTATCTTTTATTACCATTTGCTAAACAATGACACATGAATATCGACACGCTCCTAAGAGATATACATCATCAAATCTACTTAAAAAGAAAATAAGACTCCAAAGGTCTGAATTTAACTTGAAAGTACATCTTATTTTATAGGTCCTATATAACGTATTGGTTTCTTTTCTTTTCCTAATGGGATTAAGGGTTAACAAAATAAAATATACTGACTTTTCCATCTATCATGTTTATGTTGAGTATAATGACTAATTTTTTTGTATTTGCAAAGGGCTTTATAATTTAGCAAGTTTAACCGGGTTCATTTCCCTGAAATGGACTAAGACATTTAAAGAGTTACTACTGGTTGATTTCTTCTGAGATCTGTGTCCTTTTTTGTTACCAAGGAAACCGTTTCCAAATTCAGCTTAGCCTGAGCTTGCCCAGCTGTACCGTGCCTAACTTGGACGCAGCTAGTGTTTTTCCACTCTCATGGAACTATGGTTCGAAACAGAGTGAAGGTTACAGGGTCAGCAGAAGATGGCTCATTCTTTACTTAATCATTTCCTTTTTGGTAAGAAAAGCTAGTCTTGTTTTCTGAAGCTCCAACATTTGAGAAGTTGTCCAGTGGAACTCCCTTTGATGAAAGGCTGAATTAAATCTGTCACACGACCACAGGCTGACAGCTGTGACCGTGGATCCAGCTGCACGGTCTCTCTCCAATCTTCTCATTTGTTTTAAACACAAATCGTGTGGAAGTTGGTTCCATTCCAGTTGCACTGAGGCCAAAGGGGCCTGGATTAAATTAAGGTCTACAGAATCCATGTGTTGTTTAGATCTTTTATTTCCTCTAAGAAAAGGAATCATTTCTCTTGAAAAGTGCAGAGATTAGTTAACAGCTGTGTTGTTTCTGATTAGTTTTGAAGATCTTGAGTTTGGGATTCTTTTCAGGGTGTCTCTTTAGACCCCCGGACCCTCACTCTTAGCTGTCTGCTTGTCTGTGTGCCAAGGTGGGAAGAAGATGTTTAAAGAATTGACATGATAGAGCCTACTGTATTGCTCCTGAAGTAAATAAGTATTTTTATTGGTTTGTTTTTTCTGGGTCATTAGCGACGATGTCAAGTTATGTAAGATGAAGAAGGCATTCAGATACAGGATAAAATGTGTTATGAATCTTCTAATTAGAATAAAGTTTCAGATATCTGGAAATGACAAGGGTAATCAAGGCAATCCAAATTAGCATTACAGAATAGAGTGCATGTGACAGAATAAAATACATATAAACCTTCTCAAAAGTAAGGAAAAAAATCTCTTTTCATAATGTGTTTCTTGAAAAGATCAGATTGTCCAAAAAGGAGCACCAGAGCAATCAGTTCAGACTGACAGACTAGAACTAACTTAATGTTGGGTAACCAAGGACCGGCTCCCTAACTGCACTTGAAATTCAGAACACAAACATGGGGGCCCAAACATTATTGTTTGTTCCTCTCACCTCAACCCGTTCCCCTGCTTAGTGCTTCGTGATCCTATTAATTCCCCAGTGCTAATACGTGTGACCTGCCTGTGAGTGGGTAAAAGCTACAGAAACAGATTCTAAGTTTCTACAACTTGATTGTTCTCTATATATTTATATTTGCAAAGCTAGTGAGTACTATTAAACCAATCCTAAATGTAAGCCTTTTTTAATCTTCAGGTATAAATACGCAAAACTATTTTCTAGGCTGTTTCTCAAGGAAAATAAAAGGTAGAAGTTCACTTTCATTTGCTGATATGCAGAATTAGGGAGACTACTTCCTTCTTCCTGTGGGGGACAGAGCAGCCCAACTTGATTCAGGAGATACCTGGAGGAAACACTGCCCTTTTTTTTTTTTTATTTCACTGCTTTCCTTATGTTATTACCTCTTTTGCCTCCCCAGAATCATTACTTGTTGAAGTTTGTCTGTCTGTGTTTTAAAAGGAAATTGAGATGATAACTACAGAAGCATGGAGCCCGGTTCTTGGTCCATGAAGAACTTGGTGTAATTAGTGGCTGGTTTATTTGACTTGGTTTTGCTGTATGTTTTTGGGTAAAACATGTGGAGTAATTTCAGTCATTTTCAAATAAAGACGAATCTGCATTTGTCGGCATTGGGTGGCTGATGTAACACCCTCACATACTCCGTCTCCTTGATTCTTACAGTGGCACTGTGACAAGCAGGAAGCTGCCATTTGACTCATTTGACTCGTTTGAGTCAACCTCACTAAGTCCTAATTTAAATGACTTGTCCCCATTAAGCAGCTGGTAGGAAAAAGAACCTGAACTTCCAAATGCAGATTCTCACTTGTAATCCTTCGTGACAGTGACCAGTGCACAGAGGTGTTGAAGTAATTCACCCGATTTTTATGGCACCCTACAGAACTCAAGATACTCTAGTAAATACATTGCTAATTCTTCATTCCTTTTCTGCTAACGTTATTTTCCCCAGCCTCCTTATCGAGTGCTTATGTATCTTCTTTTTAATAACTTGAAGATATTAGTGCCTGAACTTCTGCACTAATATTTGATTTTTGAGGTTCCCTTTCTGGTGGATTTTCAAAGGGTAAATAATCTTAAAAGTCAAACAACTCCCCATTATTTCCATGCAGGCACAGAAATTTGAAAGACCAAGTTCAATTCTTCACCATGATGAAAGCAATCCATGTTCTTCACAGAAAGTGTAGGAAATGTGAAAATTCAAAATAGCAAAATCCTAAATGCCACAGTCTCCTCTGAATATAATAGCTGATCATATTTTGATCTATATCTCTAATCATTTTTCTTAAAATTTTTAAGTCTGGTGCAATTAATCTGGTATGGCATATTTATTCCCACTTTTGCTTAACAGTAAGACGTGGGCAATTTTGCTTGTTATTGCAAACTTCAAAAACTCAGTTTTAATGGCTGTGTGTTATATCTTCAAATGGATGTGCCGTGATTTTTTAATCACTCCTTATCCTTGATCATTTATTGTTTCCCATCTTTAGCTGACTCCATCCTTCAGGCCTTCCTACCCCTTACAAATGTAGGAGTCCAGATTCAAACTCTAATGTCACAATATGTGTAAATCTAGAAAACCAGTGTCAAGATGAACTTGACCTTCTTTCCTTCTGAGGTGGCGTCTTTTTGTTATCTTTTCCTTGGATGCAATGCTTGGCACCTTGATCACAGACCCCAACCTCCTCGGGTTTTCCCCCAAAAGCCCCTCCTATGCAGAGTGTTGTGGGTCAACTAACTGCAATGACGGATTGAAGAGTTACAAGGAGGAATCATCACACACACCACACAATTATTTATTGATTTGTTCCAACCCCTCCCCTATTTTCAACGTCCTGCCCAAAGCCCAATATAGCACCAAGCCTCTCTCCACAACACACAATTCTTTGGGAACTATAAGCAACAGTTTTGGAGCAGAAGCTCTGGTGTCTTTACTTTTTGCATATAGCATCTACCAGCCTTCCTGCCTTTCTTATCTCTCTGGGATTAAGGTGAATATATTTTTCCCATCTTGTTACAGAGATATCTTTGTATAAATCTTGGGTAGTATGTGTGATTGTTTTTAAAATAGAGTCCCAGAAAGTGAATTTCTGGATGAAATGACATAAACTTATTACTCAACAAATATTTACTGAGTCCCTACTATTTGCTCTTTGTATACTTTGAATTTATAATGCAAATGCTTCAAATCCAAGACTAGTGAAAATTTAAAACTTAGTACTTGTGTGATGAGCACTATGGGTGTGGCACTGTTCTCAGAGCATAACAGATATTACTTCACACTAGAAATACATGCATTCTAGAGGGCACATTACACTCCTGGTTGTATCTCAATGTAGAAAACCTGTAATCACACTCTCTCTTTCACATTGGACAGTCCTAAAGCAAGGCTGCATAGTCTCGGTCATTTCTTCGTTAGATCCTATTTCTATTCTGGAGATAGGTCTAGGTTGATAATTTAGTCATTTAATTTTTCAGTGTGACACACGTCAAACGCTTAGTTCTCCAGTGTCATTTCTTCATCCATTTGATTTTTAATTACAAATTTGAAAATAATTCATATATTCAGATAGAACACTACGATCTGGAAATTAGAGTCTTTAACTAAGATGCAGGCAATCTGCTTGCTGCAAACCAATTAAACGGTTCTTGGCAGCCCTGGATATTACCAGGATGGCAGGTTGACCAACTCTAGGACTTGGACGTTTTGTTGGCATTCCGTGAGAAGCTACAGAATAAGTAGAAGGGAAGGGAGCATTTGTTTTGTGACAGGAACTCATTCTTCTGCTGTGAAGTTAAACTGGAGGAGAGCTGTGAATTTGGGTAAGTGGAGCAAACAAATCCCTTAATACTATGTAAGAAGAATAGGGCGTATTACACAGTGGTGCAGCACCAACCCTGCTGCATAATAACAGGTACTGGTGGGTGCCTTTTCCCAGGCCTGGAGTGGTTTTAGAATAGCTAATGAAATTCATTACTCATTGGAGAGAAGAAGAGTGAGAGTAAAAAGTAATATAAAAATCCAGTCCAATTCAGGGCAATCTTGGCACATGTCTCATCCCAGTTGGTGCATTTCCAAAAAGAAGGAGGCACATTAAATTCAGGAGGGACAAACTCAACCGTTGTAAAGCTGTAAATCAATGCTGCTCAGTTGCCAGTTGCACTCAGTGCCTCTGTAAGCAGCAGTAGTGAGAAATTGACGTATCCCACCATCTTTGCATACATCTGTCTTTTTGACCAAGGTGCTGAACAGACAGCTCTCCTGTTCCAGAGAGGTCTACAGGCTCCATAGCCGAGATTCTGCCATCATAGATCATAACAAATTCCTGGCCAACACCACCAGATTGCAGGCTCTAGATGATATGATATATATTATTGTTATTTTTATTTTTAAACCTCATGTCCACATAAATTATAAAGTATTGAATACCTTGAAAGTTACACATTGATTAACACATTCCTTGGAAAGATTGAACTTAACTAATGTATCTCCCCCCAGAAGTTGACTCAATGAATTATATGAAGCAGATCTGCTAGGTTTTGTAGCTCCATGCCAAATTTACCTCAGTCAACATTGTAACAGAAAAGGCTTAATAAAGATCATTAATTGACTGGCTGGTATGTCATAGCTTGAAATGAAGCAATAGCAATCTATCTTCTGACAGATACTTATATTTGTTGTAAACTGTGCCTTTTATTGGACATATCAAGGAGAGTTTAAAACTTAGGTTTTCTATGGTTTTATTGATAACCTGTGCCTTGTGATATCTGACTTTAGTTTCTTAAAAATATATTTTATTGTTTATGCTATTACAGTTGTCCCATTCTCCCCCTACTTTATTACCCTCTGCCTTACACCCCCTCCCAACCTCATTCCCCCCTCCTTAGCTCATGTCCATGGGTTATACATATAAGTTCTTTGGCTTCTCCATTTCCTAGACTATTCTTAACCTCCCCCTGTCTATTTTGTACTTACTATTTATGCTTCTTATTCCCTGTATCTTTTCTCCCATTCCCCCTCCTCCCCCACCCCACTGATAACTCTCCATATGATCTCCATTTCTGTGATTCTGTTCCTGTTCTAGTTGTTTGCTTAGTTTGTTTTTGTTTTTTTAGGTTCGATTGTTGATAGTTGTAAGTTTTTTGTCATTTTACTGTTCATAGTTTTTGATCTTCTTCTTTTCCTTAGGTAAGTCCTTTTAACATTTCATATAATAAGGGCTTAGTGATGGCGAACTCCTTTAACTTGACCTTATCTGGGAAGCACTTTATCTACCCCTCCATTCTAAGTGATAGCTTTGCGGGCCCTGGCTCGTGTGGCTCAGTGGATTGAACGCTGTCCCTCAAACCAAAGGGTTGCTTGTTCAATTCCCTGTCAGGGCACATACCTGAGTTGCAGGCCAGGTCCCCAGTAGGGGGTGTGTGAGAGGCAACCCACACATTGATACTTTTCTCCCTCTTTCTTCCTCCCTACTCCTCTGTCTAAAAATGAACAAATAAAATCTTTTAAAAAATAAATAAATGATAACTTTGCTGAATAAAATAATCTTGGATGTAGGTCCTTGCCTTTCATGACTTTGAATACTTCTTTCCTGCCCCTTCTTGCCTGTAAGGTTTTTTTTTTTTGAGAAATCAACTGATAGTCCTATGGGAACTCCTTTGTAGATAACTCCCTTCTTTTCTCTTGCTGCTTTTAATATTCTCTCCTTCTCTTTAATCTTAGGTAATGTAATTATAATGTGCCTTGGTGTGTGCTTCCTTGGGTCCAACTTCTTTGGGACTTTCTGAGCTTCCTGGACTTCCTGGAAGTCTATTTCCTTTGTCAGATTAGGGAAGTTCTCTTTCATTACGTTTTCAAATAAGTTTTCAATTTCTTGCTCTTCCTCTTCTCCTTCTGGCACCCCTATGACTCAGATATTGGAATGTTTCAAGATGTCCTGGAGGTTCCTAAGCCTCTCTTCATATTTTTGAATTCTTGTTTCTTCAACCTGTTCTGGTTGAATGTTTATTTCTTCCTTCTTGTCCAAACCATTGATTTAAGTCTCGATTTCCTTCCCATCACTGTTGGTTCCCTGTTCATTTTTCCTTAATTCACTTTTAATAGCCTTCACTATTTCCTCTATACTGAGACCATACTCAACCAATTCTGAGAGCATCCTGATTACCAGTGTTTTGAACTCTGCATCTGATAGGTTGGCCATCTCTTCATCACTTAGTTGTATTTTTCCTGGAGTTTTGATCTGTTCTTTTATTTGGGCCATTTTTTTTTGTCTTGGTGGGCCTGTCACATTGTAAGGGATGGAGCCTTAGGTGTTCACCAGGGTGGGGCAAACCACGTAGCTGCCTTGTGGCTCTGTACATGGGTGTGGAGTCCAAAAGGGAACAATGCCACTTGCTGGGCTCCAGCTTTCAGTCACTTCCCCCACTACCCACAAGCAAATTGGGCCCTTGCAGTGTTGATTCCTGGGTGGGTGGGTTTGAATATGTTCTGGATCCCATGGGTCTCTCCAATGAACTCTCCTATGAGGCTGGGAGCTTCTCCCACTGCCACAACCCCCACAAGTTTTTACAGTCAGAGGTTTTGAGGCTTTATTTCCCCACACTGGAACCCTAAGTTGCACAGTCTGTCTTAAGGTCTGTCTCGCTCCCAAGTTGTTCCTCCCAGTTTATCCTCAGGCAAATGTGGGACTGCTCACTCCACCAGCCACCACCTCACCTGATCCACAAGCTGCCATCTTGCCCACTCCAGTTCTCCAGCCTCCAGCCTCTCTGCCCCTGCTGCCCATCTTCACCCCTCCTACCAGTGTGGATGAATCTTTCCTCTTTAACTCCTTCATTGTTGGCCTTCCACACAGTTCGATTTTCTGGCAATTCTGGTTGTTTTTGTTTTTAAATTTGTTGTTGTCCTTATTTTGGTAGTGCCAGGAGGCACAGTGTGTCTACTTATGCCTCCATCTTGGCTAGAAGTCATGAACCCTAATTTTCCTTTTGTGCTATTTTTGGTGGTGGCATTAACTTTGGGTGGAAGGTGGGCCCTTTTGAAATGTCTCCTTTGAAGGTCTTCTTGTCTCCAGCTTATTCATTCATGCTGTAGTTTGTAACTAATGGGAATTGACATTAAATAAACTGTGCAAACAAGATTGGAGGAGACCTCTTAAAACATCTTGATGTTATTTGCCTTTAGATCTATCAATTTCAACACACATATTAAGCCACATTCTCACACAGTGGTGTGGAGGAAAGAATGAAGAGGGAAAGTGCTAGTAGCTATGCCATGAACTGGTGGCATGTGAGACCAAAAGGCGACAAATCCTTAAGCTGAAAATTCACAGCAAGGGGAAGAGACATAACCAACCAAATCTGTGGCTCAGATAACTTTCTGATGGTTTTAAATATATTCTGTTTGATTTGCTATATTTAATATACAAAAACTATATTAGAGGGGAAAAACAGGGTTCCAGAATAAGTCACGTGTTTCAGACTCAAAGGCCTTTTGGAGCAGTTAGTAAAATGTGTGATATTTCAGAGTAATAGGTAATGAAAAGGACTATGGAGGTCCGTAGCTGAACTGAAGTGAAATACCATCACTTAAAGACTCACTTAAAGTCAACTAAAAATAAAATGAAATAATTGTTCACGCCAAACCAAATATCTGGAGCCTACGTGCCTCTTGAACTGTCGTTTTGTGATCATTGGAATTAGTCTTTTTGCCTGGGGAAATGGGGAATTGGAACTTAAAATAAGTCTAAATAAAATATATCAAAAGACATGGATTTTAGGAGGATTTGGCTTTTAATTACTCGCACTGTGCCGTTGTGTCTCTGCAGCTTCTACTTCAAAGTGCTGAAAGGTTCACAGCTCTTTCACTCAATAGATTCTGTTAGGCAACTGAATTTCTTCTTTTCTTCAAATATTGCATGGGGTTCTGTATTTTTATTTGCTAAACCTAGCGATCTTATTTGAAGGGACTTTTCAGGAAAAATATTCACTTTACATTATACTCAATTTATTTAAGCCATTTGTAAAATGGGTTTGATTTCCTTTTGTTTTGTTTTAATGCAGAAAATACAGGAAAATCCTTGTTACTGGTACATTGTGTTACATTTTGTCTTGTTTCATTTTTTTATACTTGGAAAATCATCAAAATAAACATTGTTACTTTGAGGAGCCCACTAGAAATTATTAAACTGTCAGTAAAAATTTCTGGAGATTTACCAGCACAGGTCTTGCAAAGAAGGCCCTACAAATGGAAGCTAATTCTATGCTTTGCAGACTGGAGAGGGGCAAGGTTGGTGAGAAACTGTTGATATCATTGATGTGAGAAAGGAAAAACAACTTTTTTTTTGCATTTACAAGGTCATTCCAGCATACAAATTTCATGGTGACCACTCTATCTTCCAGGGGCCTTAAAATAATCCAAACGACCATTTCTTCTCCCTTCAGCTAGCATAAATGCTTCATCAGAGGGCCAAGGGAGCTCAATTTGTGTCCTTGGTTTTCTGTTTGATAATGTTTAAGTCTTTCTTCTGGGCTCCAGCATTGAAAGCAAACACATCAACCCTGTAATGAAACAATCATACCTTCACCCATTAACAAACTTTTTTGGTGCTATGAGCAGTTTCTCTGAAGGAAGTGCCTTTCTTCTCGGCTTCAGAGCATTAATGCCGTGCCATTATCTAACTATCTTTCAGACCCTTCTCCATTTTCACCACACTGTGTCTATAATAGTTACGTTGTTCAATTATGTTAGAATTACCCAGCTTCTCTCTATCATGGCAAAGAGGCTCAGAGCCAAGCAATTCATCCCGACACAAGATCCATGCTCCAGTGACAACTAAGATGGCCTGCGGTACTTTGATTGCTAGCAGGAAGCCAGCATTTTAAAATAAACTCAAGTAGACCTCACAGGGAAGTATCTAATTCAGCAAAAGTGATCATCATCACTATAATACTATAGCAAGTAAGAGAAGGCCTCTCTTCCCATTGACAAAAGTAAAGTTTGCATAAACCCACAGCCTATAAATGTGATAGGGCTAAAGACAGTGAGCTTTCAAGGCTCAGTGTGGATGGCTTGAATTACTTAGAGAGAGGTCAAGTATTCCAGGACCTTCTCCTTTTGTTTCAGGTCTTGAAATAACAGGTGGCTTAGCCGTACTTGCCTGGTGTCTCTGTGAGTCTATTGGAAGGGTTGCCCAATGTCAAAGCCAGCCTTGGTGATACAAGAAATGAATCCCAACCAGGCATGGAGAAGTTTATATGTGCCAGTAGTTAATATCATTTTCTCTTTTCCTACAGCAAGAAAAACCTAGGCTTCTCGAGCCTTTGGATTATGAAACCGTCATTGAAGAACTTGAAAAGACACATCAGAATGATCCCCTTCGAGACCTCCTCTTCTTCCCCAGTGATGATTTTTCAGTAAGTATGCTCTTTTCTAGCCATCGAAGTTCAAGAGGGCCCCACAAGTGATCCTCCCAAAGGTGTTTTCTTCTCTTGTAGATTAAGGGGAGTCCAGCCCTTCCTGTGGCTATGCTACCTCACAGTCAATGCCACATCCAGTGATTTTAAGGGCCCAAGCACCTCATAAATGTGGAAGATTGGGGCTCAGTGACATGGTGGCCTCTCGGGATGGGAGTGGCATGGGGTTCTGCCTGGGTCCATCTAGTACTGTGTCCCTGCCAATGACTGGGTTTCTAACCACTGTCCTACCTGGCCTCATGGCTTCCCTCAGGCTGATTCTAACAGAAAGCTTCCAAGTCATTGTAATGAACCAATGGCAAAGGTGGGACTCTCTTGGCACAAAAGATGTAGTTCTTAAACATCACCCTGCATCTCAGGTGCCCTTTAAAAAGGAAATGATGACGACTGTGGGCAAAAACAGATAGCCAGGACATTTTCATAGAGGATTTGTGATCTTTAGGACAATACTCCCTGGCACACAGACTGCTCTTGGGGTGGTAAAGAAAATGAATGAAAAAGAAATTTGTTTCAGAGAGAAACATAGTAAAGTTACAGATGCTGAGCACCCATGTGTCCCAACCATTCCATTTGTGGTCATTGTAGACTTTTAAAAATGGTTAGTAAATATCCAACTACGAAAACAGAGCTCTCAATGGCCAGATGGTAAATTTTCCTAAATGAGAGGTACTCTCAAACATCACAAACACAAGCACTGGAAAGCAGAGTAAAAGGCAGCTCCAGGGTCACCCTGGGAAATGGCCATTGTCATGGGAACCTCTGTGGAGCTCTGGGCCCTCAGGACTCACACTTCCCCAAACTGCCCCAAACTTCTGTTTCCTCCCTTAACTTGGGAGCAGATCTGCCTTCTGGCTTCTAAAGGTTCATTGTTTCCACCTTCCTCCATGGATTGATAAAAATAAGGTATATGGAAGTTAACTTTCTGTTCCAAGTACCAAGAAGGACGAAAGAAAGGAGACAGATTTGTAGGTAGGAAAAAAACTCTTCCAATCTTTTTCAGAATTTTAAATGTCTCCCACGACAGCATTTGACACACTTGAAGAGAAGCTTATCTCCTGCAGAAATCTCATTTCCGTGGTTGGACCAGGCCACAGGGTCTTGAACTGCAAACACAAAGTTGAACCATGTTTCATTTTTTTAATTCCACATCCTCATTTTCTCTTAGACAGAAGGCAAACTTAGCAAACAGCTTTCTTCTGTCAAACATCAACACACACACACAAAACAAATTTCAAAACTTTGGAGGGCCTTTTCTTCTAGCTCTGTTGTTCAGAATCATGTCAAACTCTACTCCAAGCTTCTCCAACTCCAGAAGAGAGTGGAGGTGTGTAGATGGAATGAAACATGTGCACTGAACTTGACTTCATTTTGGGGCCTCGTTCCATACTCACTGAAGTTAAGGAAGGTCTGACTATGGCGTGACCTTTGCCATCCTTTAATGGTGTGCCCAGAGCACATGATAATGTACTTTTTTTATTTTCCCAGTGTGAACATTTCAGTAAATACACTAAATTCTTTTATCCTTTGCCTGCTCACAGGCCTTCTGTGGCCACTTCCAGTACCATCAAAATGAAGGGCAAAAACGTTAGCATTGCCCAAGGGCTTCTCTAACATCTGATGCTTGTCCATTCCTCAAGACCATTCTCTTCCTCCCCTACCAACCCTCACCCCTACCACACATAGTCATCCTCATTCCCAGCTATGATGATACACTAGCACAGTTCTGAGTGGAACATTCTGTCACCCCTCAGACTATGTCCCTCCTTTATTCATTCAGCAAATGTACAATACTGCATGTGCGGCATGAATCTCAGAAAGGGGAAAGAGCAATGATTAGACAGAAATTGCCCTATTTTAATGGAGCTTACCTTTCGGTGGGAGGAATCAGGCAAAAAAAAAAGTAAACAAATGAATTAACAAGATAATTGGGACATACAGCAATTCTGTGAGGACAATGACACAGGGCCATGCAATAGGGACTGAGTAGGAGAGGAACCAAGTTGGACTGGGAGGTCAAGGACAGCACCTCTGACGAGATGACATTTGAGCTAGGTTTTGAGCTCTGGAGGAGGGCCAAACGTGCTACAACCTTGCGGGGGGGAGGGGCACGGTTCGGGCTGAAAGAAGCTGCTGCAAGGCCCCGAAGAGCCCTGAGATGGAGGAGTGGTGTGGGTAGACAGAGACAGAGAGGGGAGTTACAGAGGAGGTCAGGCAAGGGCAAGATGAGGCTTTGCACCTTAATTGAAAGGCACCTGGCAAGTCACTGAGGTGTTTCAAGGCGAACAGATGACCTGATGCACATTATGAGAACATCTAACAGGGTGAGGAGGACCCTGGGAGACCAGTTGGGAGAATAGCTTCCAAGTAGCAGGTACACATGGGACATCTGATGCCACCAAGTCCCTATTATCAGAAAATGTCATCTCAGAAAAACAGCTGAATTTTTATTTGCATTAAACACCCACTAAATCAAAGGATAATGTCAAATATTATTACTATATAACACTGACAGTTTTAGAACAAAATTCAGGATGGATAGTTTTTCCTCTTTCCTGTGCTACGGAATAAGAGTTAACAAACCATGGCCCGTGGGTAGCCTGCTGCCTATTTTTGTGTGTCCTGTGAACTGAAGATGATTTTTATGCTTTTTTTTAACACTGGCTTGTTGTATTTTCTTCTCCAAACTGGTTAATACTGGGAGGAAAAAAAAAAGCCTATTTTCTAACTCATAAAAACTATGTGAAATTCAGATTTTGGCATCCGTAAATGAGATTTCACTTGAATGCAATGATGTCTTTCTCTTCACCTACCACCCATGGCTGTTTTCATGATCCAAGGGCAGAGTTCAGCAGAGGTACAGTAATTGCAGCAGGGACAGAGGACCCTTAAAAATGTATCTGACCCCTTTCAGGCAATGTTTGGGGAGCTCTGCTGTACAGATCCCTGCTAACACAAATTGTGTTCACATTTTGGCGTTTTCATCTTCCTCCATATGGAATAAAGAGACTTCCTTAAAAGCTCTCTGCCCCTGTCTGCCCCGTCCACAGCCCATGTCACATGGCAAGGGTCACCAACAGTGAGCCTCCTAGTCACCAGGCTAGATGATCACTCCCTGGACTCATCCCTGAGCCATGGTGAGGATTCTGTGGGATGTGTGTGGACATTCTCCACTCACCCAATGGGAAGTAGAAGTAGATGACCACTCCGGGCCTAAGGTGTCACAGGATGGAAGAAAGAAGAGCAGTCCCAACTCCCCAACCTCCTCCCCATGGTCCTAGCCCAGAATTCAGCTCACTTCTGTGTTTCCACATTTCCAAGCACCCACACTTAGAGCAGACATGCTTCATTACTTGGTTTGTTTAATCAATATTCAGCACCCACAAGGTGCTGAATATAGAACAGCACTTCCTAGAGTGAGACTGACAGGAAAAACAAAAACCCTGTGATTAAGAAGTGCATGCCCTAATATGGATGAAAAACAACATTGATTGAGAATGCTCTTAGCTAAGAAATATCAAGAAGCCCTGCATTGTTTCTCTCTGTCCATGCTCCTGGCCCAAGCCATCATCATCATTTTAGGCCTAGATCCCCAAAAGTGGCTTTCAAGGGTCTTCCTGCTTCTTTCCTACATCTGCTCAATTCATTTAAAGAGAGCTTTTAGAAATGCAAGTCAGATCATGCCAGGCCTCTGGTTAAAACTTTCCAGTGAGTTCCCATTGTCTCAAGCGCCCAGTCAAGCTCCTTCTTGCCTTCGTCCCAGTCATCCAGTTCCTAATGATCGCTGAGCCCTTATCTCCTAGCCCGGTTTCCCTCGCTCACTACAAGGATACCTACCATCTTTCTGTTCCCTGAACTTGCCATGTTCATAGGGCCTTTACCTTCTCTGCATGCCAGTTCCTGTTTTTCTCCCATGGTTCGGTTCAAATGCTACCTCTGCAAAGACACGTCTCTGACTTCAGCCGACATTGCGCCATTCCTACACTGCATTGTGCTGCCCCGTCAGCCTGCTAGCTTCTCTTTGTAGCATTTATCACTACCTAGAAAGCTCTCAGATTGCTCCTCATGTTGCTCTCCATTAGCACGTAGCCTCTAGCAGGACAGGGATGTCTTTTGTGGTGATCATTGCAAGACCCCCAGCAATTAGAGTGGCCCTTGGCCCAACGCAAGTGGAAAATGAGTATTTATTTCAGAACCATGTAGGTTATTACTTCAGAATATAACTTCAATCCTTTGAGCACCTGTAGGAACCAAATGGCCATTCTGAAATGAGATTTGAGAATAAAGAGAATGAAGTAACTGGCCTTTCCTGAGGATGAGGAAAATGGCCATTGATGTACTTTTTTTCTTGACACCACTCAACACATCACCCTGAAGAAGCGTTGTTCAGGTCATGACCCCCTTCTCCAGAGGCTCATTCAACCTAGAACAGGGCCTGGCTAACTCCCTCCCTGTAACACTTAATGAACTTATTCACATGCTTTTTGTGACTAGGCAAGGGAGAAATCCGTTTATAGCTGTATTTCCAGTACTCAACATAATGTCTGGCTCATGGGCATACAGTAAAGATGGCTGAGCATTGAATTAAAATTGTCTTCTTCCAAGTTAAGGGGCTGAAGTAGAAGCATCTTCTTTATCCTGGTCCAGCAGGTAGAAGTAGTTTCTCCTGGTGCATGGGTTCCAAGAGCAGGCGTGATGGTCTTCTGTGTGACTGATGATGACTCAGAAGAAAGAAGCTGTTTAGATGCGCTCACTAACCCAGCTCGAAAACATGCACTACTTCAATAATTACATTTGCTGTTCTTATTTTTTTCATCTTTTTTTTTTGAAGCTGGTAACAGTAGAAACTTAGGACCCCAAAATTAAGAACTTAGTCATCAAATTGTGTCTTAGTGATATAGGCAAGGATAGTAATAAGGAAAAGAAAAGCTAAAGGACAGTTTCAGGGACATACTGAATCATATCGTGGAGGGATTCCATTTAAGAAGAGGCAGGTACAAACGGGCAGAACAAAAAGTGAGAAAGCCAGAAATGAGTTTCTTGCCCTGAGAAAGATACAGAGAGCCTGAGATGGAATCATTTCTGGAAGTTGTAGACCTTAAGTAAGAAAGTGTAGAGGTCTGAACTTTAGCAGCGCCCCCCACACTGTGAGAAAGTGTCATCTCCTTGATTCCAGTACTGCCCTACTGCAGCTCAACCTACGGCCCTCATTCTGTGAGCTAAGCTGTGAACATCACCCATATAAACAAGGAGCAGTGCGTACATTTGTTATACTCTCAACACGGAGCAGGGCCATTGTCAAAGTCAAAGGTCTATCTACACACCTGAAATAGCCTGTTTAGAGAGTTCCATGATCTTCTCACAATTCTTCTTTATATCAAACCTCTTATGCATATCAGAATTAGTGTCTCAGGGCTCTTCAATACATCCTGCGGTTTTCATTATCTCACTATTATTACTGAGTGAATTGTGATTTTTTAGCATACCAAAGCCTTGTTCTTTTCATAGTACGTTTTTAGCTATAAAAAGCAACTGGTATATGGGGATTTCCAGACTCAGCCATGTGGGTCATTTGGTGAGAGGAAGCAGAAAGCTCTTAATATTTTTTTTCAATTGCAAGGCAGAAAGGTCATGAGGTTTTTTCTTGTTCTTGCTTCTCTTACTGAGACAACTTAACATTTTATAGGACTCTCAACCCCTTTTTAATCCTCGGCTTCTGAGGCTTTAAATGGTTCACCGTGTTCATGCAAGAACACTGTAATTGCAATTTAAAAGCTAAGTAATAGTCTTTGTCAAACTCGTTATTTCTAAGTTATAATATTCCTCTCATTTACAAGCTAATGAAGCTGAGATTTGAAAAGGCTCTTGTTCAAGGATGGAGAATAACTGTGAGGACAGAAATCAAACATAAGCACCTTGACTTTGCTGTTAGAATTCCTATCTAAATAGCATACTTTTGGTCAGCTGCTTCTTAGAAAAATATGCCACACAGCTTCAGAGAAGTATTAACTCCCCGGATCCCACGGTGAGTGGTGTCATTACATAATTGGTACAATAGTGAAATGATTGTAGAGCGCTTACTTCAGCTCAGTAAGAACATATGGAGATATGTCCAAGTAAAGGCCTGCACACTTCCAGTCATAGCCAGCATTACTCACGACAGCCCCAAAAGGGACACAAGCCACATGTTCATCACATGATGAATGGATAAACAATTCCACCTAAAAAGCGATGAAGCACTGACACATGCTACAACGTGGACGAAACTTGGAAACATTATGCTAAATGAAAGAAGCCAGTCACAAAAGGCCACATAGGGTATTAATCCACTTTCATGAATTGTCCAGAATAGGCAAATTCACAGAAACAGAAAGCAGATCAGTAATCGTCAAGGGTTGGGAAGAAGGGAGACTGGGAAGTAACTGCTAAGGGGTATGGGTTTCTTTTGGGGGTGATGAAAATGTTCTAAAATTAAACAGTCGTGATGGTTTCACAACCCTGTGAGTACACTTAAACCAGTGACTTCTAAACGTCGGAGGGTGAATTTCATGGCATGTCAATTTCATCTCAATGACACTTATTTTAAAAAAGAGAGATTGTTCTAGACGTGTCTGTGTTCAAGTACTTCATTCTTTAAAAGAATTAAACTAAAATATAACAAACAGTAAAGAACATGGCAAAACATTTCATTTATTGTTATAATTTATTTCCAAAGCAGACTTAGTGTGGCTTGCTTATGCACAAAAACCAAAAGAAAACACACACACACACACACACACACACACACGTGGAAAATGACTGACTTCACTAATCACTAGCAGAGCTTTTGATTCTAAAAGATTCTCTAGTTAAGCTGCAGACTTCATGTATGATACAGGCAGCGAATCCTACAGCTCGGAGAAGAGAAAATGTAGGTTGCATGAACTAGAGAAGATTTTTTCAAAAGCAGCTGACACCTGTACTGAAACTGAGATGAGGGAAGAAAGGAGCTGTCTGAGAGGCGGGGAAGTGTGAGCTGGGCTTGGACAGCACTGAGCCCATATAAAGAAGGGACCTGAGCAGCCACATGGGAAGGTGCTGTGGTGGGGTGGCCATGGTGGGTCAGCGCCTGTCTGAGGCCCATTGCTTGTCACAGGGCCCTGTCTGCAGGTCTCACAGGCCACTGGACCCTTCCTTGCACAGTGAGCTCAGACCACAGCCTCGATTCCCTGTCAACGGAAGGGCCTGGTGCCTAAGCGTCTGTATATTGGAGCACTGGGTTTATTCATGCTCACATTTTTCCATACACAGAATGTTTTGTCCTCACCTCCTTAGAGGGGATGAGACATATTTTAAAGACGGGAAAATGAATCCCCAAAATGAAGTGAAATTACTTGCTCAGTGGTTTCTAGCCCAAGAGTAAAACTGGAACCGGGTCTGCAGACCTTCCGACTTAGACACATAAACATGGCCATGGAGACGTGCCCATACTTGACTTGGCCGGATGAGGACAGCTGTCCAGTTATGGGCCACTGTCGCTATCTGTGCATTCCCCACACGGTTTAACTCCAGCAAAACAAGGACCTTCCTCCTTAAAACCCAATGAAGGTACTAAAGTCATATTCCCATGTATGTGAAAAAAATAAAAATCAAGGAACACTGTCCAGAATGTGGTAAAAAAAATGTTTTTCAAGCAACTGATGCAGTATGAGCACCTGCTCTACTAAAATGCAAGGCACAGGGTTCGTCTGAGCAACTCAGGTGAAGATCACTTGAGTTTGAACACGTGCTTAGGTCGGACTTGATGGTGAAGTGTTAGTTGAGAGTCCCTGTTGTGAGCCTGGTGGACTTCTCAAGCTGGGACTGATGACGACGAACCCCACATGCGTGTTCTCTTTGGAACAGCTGGGATCCACAGTGCTGTCACAGGAAGCTGTGCTCAGCCTCAGGATAGGAAAAGCAGACTCCTTCTCAGACTTTGACAGTGGCCTTTGGTCACTTGAGAAATGGCCCTGATGTGCTTGGAATGAAGTCATCTGTGGTCATTTTAGTCAGCAGAATGGTGACTGACAAGGCCACCAAGACTACCCACTGCAGAAGAGAAGGAACCGGAAGGTGACAGGGCTGTAGCCTAAGATGTCTGAATATTATGGACCTGAAATTCCAAACACGGGCCTGCATGCATTGTCTCATAAATTAAAATGATAGTTTCCATTTCCAAAGGCTTAGTCTCTGGACAATAGCCCCTTATAAAAGGCTACCACCGAAAGAGGAGCTCGGCTGCCTTCCAGGGCAGCCTCAGCTCCATTTCATGCTGTTGAGCTGTACTAATTGTCGACCAGAGGGTTTATAAAAGAGAACAGGAAGTCTGTTGTGGCTAAGGCAATTTGTAGTGGTCTAAAAGCATCCAATTCTCAGAAAAGAAATTCTCTGTAACCTTAACAAATGTGACTCTGTATACTTTTCTTTTTTTGATCAATTTATTTTTGCGTCAAAGGAGACACCTTAAAGAAGTCAAAAATGAGCAGAAGAACCACAGTCTTACATTTGAAATTCTTTGGAGGCTTTCTGTCTTTTCAGGCAAATTCTTCAGTATTACCACAAAGTAGAACTGAGATCAATAGTGTGTTATGGGCATTCATGTGGTGTGTATCCCTTCTCTTGTCTCTCCTGTATTCTATGCCAGGTATTAGATATGCAATAATTCCATGCATATTGTAAAATACGGTTTTAGATCTATGTGACAGCTACATGGGGGTGACTCAACCCCCATTGTCATTTCATAACTAGAGGTCATCAGGAGTCACTCAGAGCTGTTGTACACATGATCAGTTTTTATGGCCCCAACTCGAATGAATCCCCATTCTCATACATTGCATGTGAGTGTTAGCTTATGTATTGAAACTTTATCTTTACCATGTGACACCATGAATCAAACAGCCCTGTAATTATTATTACTGAAAACCTGGGTTCACATTCCAGATACTTACCATCAAGGAAAAAAAGCTTCTTACACTAGCTCAGTATTCACTCCGCTGTATTATACCACAGAGCGGCAATCTTAGTGGGACACCGGGTTTATGGTGTAACTGAACAGGAACCTTACAGTTGGGCTGTGTCACTCTACTCTCCATCACACTGAGAGCATTTAGAACAGCTATTTCTTTTTTCAAAAGGCAAGAGATCAATAGGAGTCTCTAGTCCCTAATGAAAAAGAGGAATCATTTGCTTTGTATATAAAAATTTTATTATAAGATAGTGACTGAAGTATAGACAAATATTGGAATTAGAGAAAAAAAGAATCCCTAATCTTGTTGATGGATTACACTATGTAATGTTCCCTAGAGACCAAGCAAGTGACACTGTGTATCTGCAAATTATCTGTCCAAACAAGAAATAAATTATTCCCAAATAATCGAAATCCAGTGATAATCCCCAAAGCTCAATTTAGGCATGGATTGTAATCTTCTACTTCAAACTTTGAGTTCACTCACTGTTTATCTAACAGAGTAACATAAAAGAAAGAAGTTGAAAGAGGAAATTCAAAAGGAATGAAAAAATGTAAATTCTAGATAATAATAAATGTTAAATTCTCCCTATCATGCTTCCCTTGGGAGATGATGGCTCCCTCTGTGTATGTGTGTGTGTCCCTGCGCTTGGTTGGAATCGATGGCCACAGCCTCTTAGCACTTCCAAACCCTGGTCACACAGCTGCAGCTGGTCCTAGGGGAAAGCTGTGGCTCAGGATGAGCATTGATTTTTACTGTGGGATGAATCTTCAACACAGTGTCCTCATTATTCCTTAGTCTCCGATCTTGTTAGATTCACATGACGTTCTTCTTCTTTCACAGGGTCTATGCCACATGCTCCCCAAGCACTCACACACCCACTCACCAATACACTCACACAGCAGACCCATTCTCACATGCATATACAGGTGCTCACATATCACATGCACTCACACCATACCCATTTACAAACACACTCAAAAACTGCTCTTTCCCATGCATACTCACACCACACACACACTTGCACACCCTCTTCTCTAGATACACATATACTTAGACACACAGGCACACTCATACACTACACCCAATCACATGTGTTCACACAAATGCACATCACATGTACATACATACGTGCTCACACAAAACACCCGTATGTATGCTCACACATCCTCAACATCTTTAACAAGTAAGTATTTAAGGCTTTAAGCCCCGAACCAGGCGCTAAGGTGATAGCAGTAAATGAAAGAGACCAACTTTCTTGTCCTCATGGAGCTCACATCAGGAGTGAAAAAAGAGGGAACCTGAAGAAAACAGGAGTCCAGGATTGGAAGAAAAGTAATGATACTGACCTTGGGGGCAGAGCCTACAGCAGCTGTGAACTCAGAAGACTGAATTCCCCAGATCCCTCTCCTTCCCACCTTTCCCCCAAATAAGAAGGGCTTTGGGACTTTTATCAGTTCCAACAATTAGCACAGAAAAAATACCCCTTAACTAGAACAGTTCAAATGACCTTTATTTTGTGCTTTAGAAACCCTGATGAATCATTTGTGGGTTTTGGGTTGTACAAAATAAAAGATCCCAACTGTTGGTACCATGTATGTGGACAGACTCATCATCCCAGCATCCCTGCAATCAAAATGAGCACAGACTGAAGGGAGCTGGTGCCTGGTGAAGGAAAGTCACTGTTTTATAGCATCCATACCCCCGGCTTGATTGAGCTGAAGGTATATAAAGTGGAAACCACCTGTGAATTCTGTTTTAGGTGTTTTGTTTTCAGAGATACTTTATACTTTTAGTTTATGTGTATTCATTTAATACAAGGATGTTTAGCAATGAAAATATTTTGTTCATTTAAACAACAACAGAAAATGATACCAAAAACATGACGTGTTTTCTTCAAGGTACAGATTCACTGGGCACCTCTCCACCCCTCCCATCCCCAGTTGTGACTATAGACAGACACACACAAACAGCCTCTAAAAGGAGCTAAATTTCCCCTGTAGATGTTCAAAAGATTATTTATAGTAGGGTTAAAATAATGCTGATTTTGTAAATTTTCTTCATTTCAAATTTGTTTTAGCATTAACAAGACATACCAATAGAATTAAACCAGTCTCAATATACAGATGTCCAAATCTTCATTTTTCTGTAGGGGGGGGGAACAGTTTAAAATTATGAGCTTCACTGATAAAACAGTAATTGTAATAATGCTAGTGAGTGGTAGTCCAAGGAAGGTTTGGATCTTCTCTACTAGAGAATAAATTGGGAAGAGCCATGGAAGTTTCTTGGTCTTCTCTTATCTTTAAATGCTAAGATGGACATCTCTTCCCTGTTGTGTTTTTGATACAATGGTCTGCACACCGTTTTTGAGTTGGAGAGCTTAATTTCTTCTCCTGGTTCCTCGCAGGCCGCCACAGTTTCTTGGGATATCCGAACCCTGTACTCAACAGTACCTGAAGACGCAGAGCACAAAGCAGAAAGTTTACTGGTGAAGGAGGTAAATGTGATGCTTCCAGTCATTTATTTTATAAAACTTTGCTTTCCCCCAGGTTCTTATTATAACTTTATTATTATTGTCTTCCTCATCTTTTCAGTAGAGAATTTTAAATGCAATGATTCCTTGATGTTTTCCAACTTTGGTCACCTGGAGATGTTTTGCATTTTCCTATTAATCATTTTTCATTATCTGTCGACTATTCAAATTTTGGAATTTTGTTTGTTTTTATTTAACTTCAAACCCCCCACATTGAGGAATATTTGAGTATTTATAATAGGCAGATTTCACTTTATTTTACTTATTTGGATTAAGTTGTAGGCAAGGCCTTACTATGTGAGAAGTTTGGATACTAGCATTTCTATTTTAAGAGATATATTTCTTTTTTTCATTGTTGTTCAATTACAGTTGTCCCCATTTTTCCTCTTTTGCTCTCCCCTGTCCCTCACTCCCACGTCCAGTCTTCACCGCCCCCCCATTCTCCTTGTCCATGGGTCCTTTATATATATGTTCCTTAAGAGATATATTTTTTTCAGGTAGTAACTATGGTGCTAGTTAATGGTAAAACCCTGTGGGCAGCTTTAAGGGACTAATAAAAACTGGTTGGCATGTCACCTACTTGCATTTGATGGGTGTAGGAAAGGCCCACAAAACTGCTACTTCTCTAACCTGACTGCAGGCTGCTCTAGGGAAGGACTTGGGCTGGCACGTAACAGCTATTTAGCAGGCGCTTATTAAATAAATAAATGAAGTGGTCCTTCCTTTACAGAAAATGCAATGATAAAATTTAGCCCCAGACAGGTCAAACTGAAAGTAGTCTTTAATCCCGAGAAAGTAATGTATCCTAATTAGGATTTAATTAAAGCTACACACAAGAGCAAAACCCTTTCTCAGCTCTTAAACATTTTTACATGAATATAAGCTAGCATATTTGTGTACATATTCATACCAGTATGATTAATCGTGGTTTATGTCATACTAGTCTTTTCACGTGTATTTATATGTATATAAATACCTTTATGTTGTACTACATAGCTTTATGTTGTACTATTGAATCCAAGCCTTTTTTGCCATAAATTTACCCATTTATTTTTTTCCAATTCCGTGATTTCAAATTCATTTCCCAAAGTTCACATTAAATTGTAGCCTGTTTTAAGGAGGTGGAAAAAGAGGAAAAAAATGCAGAGTTAGATCACATCAGGATATCTGAGCATATTGTTTTCATACTTACTGATGAAAATAACAAGTGTGACGTCAGTACCATAATATTTTGTTCACAGTCACCACAGAGGAAGTTTGAATATCTACTAGGGCATCACTGTTTTAAAAAAAATTGTTGGCAAATTATTTTCTACTCAGGAAAATCAGAGCCATTGAGACTTAGTCTGCAAAACACCTGCAGGACATCCATATGTGTTAAATTAGGTAGGGTTTGAAATGTATATGACACTGCATTCCTAACGGAATATTTAACCAGGTCTTCTTGCATGGTCTCCACGAAAATGTTGAACATTATTTATAAAGATCTTTGTTGTTAAAGTCACTTCAATGTAGTCTATGGTTTTGCTGCAAATGTGAATGGAATGTTAAAAATCCATTTCTATTTCTCAGTACTCATTACTGTTGTCTTTTAAAAGCTATTAATTTTCAAATATGCAGAACTAGCTTGCTAAACTCTCTTATCTTAATAATTCTTACTTGATTTTTAGGTATGTGGTCATATCATAATATTTGGTATATTGTATTATGTAATGTCTCTAAAACAGTGTTGAACGACAATGCTAATATCGGGCATCTTGACTCACTTTTAAGTTGGTGTTTTATGACACTTTCTGGCATAAAAGAAATATCTAACAAGGGTCTTTCTTGGTCTCTACAGTGCTTACGACGACTGGTTACTCATGATTTGTAATGCTTACTCGGTCTATTGGTAGAGTAGCTTTTCTGCTTGGATTTACAAAGTACTACAATAGACTGGATAAGTTGCCGTCCTGGGGACCCATACTTGTATTTCTGGTATAAACTTCTGTGTTCAAGTTGTATTATTACCTTCATAACTCTACTTCATTAGAATTGATAATATTTTACTTACAATTTTTGCATTAATGTTAGTGAGTGGAATTTGGCTGTAGTTTTCTCTTTTTTCCCCTTTGATATTAGAGAAATGCTAGCTTTAAAAAATAATTTGAGACAATTTCCAATTTTTTTATATTGTAGAATAAACAAATAGCCAGCAAAATAAAACAGAATATGTAGAAAAAGATCCAAGTACTTATGGTTTCTTAATAAATGGTAAATATGGCACTTGACATTCTTTGGGAAAGGGTGAGCAATTCAACAAATATTTCATTATCCATTTTAGATGAATATAAAGTTAGGGCTCTCTATCTCATATTGCATATGAAAATTAACTCCAGATAAATGTTAAAAATCTGAACAATTAACCCCAGATATGTATATAAAAACAAAATTGTAAAAATTGTTTAAATGGATAGACTTAAGGAAATAAAAAAATTTTATCTGATAAATGGTACCATGAAGCCACAAAGAAATGCTTAACCACAGAAATTATTTGCAACTCATATACCATAGACAACCATGCCCCTGATACCCAAAATCCTACAAATTAATGAGAAAAAGATTTAAGCTTTAAGCTCAGCTACGAGTGAATCTTTTTATCATGTTTTTCCCAGCTGCGTGGATATAAAGTAGAAACAAGAGAAAGAAGAGGAAGAAGGCTGGGAAGAAATTATTTTATGCCCTGCTGAAATCTCTGTATCACTAGCAGTGAGAACCTTGTGAAAACTCCCATGGTTTTGCTTGGTTCTAAGGATGGAGACAGAGGGAACCTGTGCCCTGTAGGCTAGGAAGATGAGATGCCCCTATTACAAATATCATGTGATAATAATGCAACGTGAATGATCAAGCCTGGAGACAGTAGATAAAATGAAACCAGAGTGCTGGTTTAAGACTGAGAAAGGAACCCAGAAAATTTTGTTGGCAAAAATGCTTGACCCAATAGCTAATAGCACTAATTGTTACTATTTACTTTTTGCCAGACATGCTCCGAAGCCCTTTTCCTGCAGTAATTACAAACATATATTTCACCTTTATTACCATCACCACCTTTTAATGAAGAAGAAATTGTCATGGAAAGATTAAGAAGTGTGTTAAGCATCATACGGCTGGGAATAGGCAGATCCAGCATCCTGACCCACAATGGTCACAATCAGATGCTGTTTTGCTGTAGCTCTCCTCTGGTAGGAGCACTCCTCTTGACCTTTGCCTTAGCAACCCCATTGTAGTTGCATCCAGGTGGCTCTGATGAATATGGTTAGTGGTCCACACTTTGAGAAACATTGGCCGGATATTTGAAACCAGATGAAGCCCACACTAAAATGAATCCATTGATGTCTGAAGGGTTTTGCAGAAACACGTGTTTCTCTTACAGCAGCTGCTGCACTGCACTCAGCAACCTTTCTGGTCCACTCTGTGCTAAATTGCTCCATGGCTCCCCATGGCATGACAAGGAGAAATGCCATGGTTGCTAGGCAGCGAACTGGCATAACTCGAGCTTAAATACATCCAACTCAATACTAATTTTTTTTTGTAGTTTTTATTTATTTTTTTAAATTACTTTATTGTTGTTCAATTACAGTTTGAATTTTCTTCCCATCACTCTCCCCCCACCCCTCAATACTAATTTTGAACTCTCCCTCACTCTGCTCTCCTTGGACAACTCTCAGCCTCTCGTGAAAAGCAGAGGGCAGTGTTTTCTTTTTTTAATGTTTAATAACTTCATATTTCAAATGGGAGTTTAAATGAAATGAGTGGTCTCTCCAGTTTTATCTGTTATTAATTCTGTTCCCTGTATTTTAAATATAGTGTTAATTGTTCTCCACACAAGGGTATAAGTTTATTTCACATCCATGACAACACTTCACAGTTATATTAATGCTGATCCATAGTTGACCAAGATTGTACATGATGTATTTTTTTAGCACTTTGTGACATTGAGGTATTGCTACCTCATTTTCTAGCCTAGAAAGCTGGTTCTGAATGATTAGCGAACTTGCTCAAGTTCACACAGTGCCAAAATTAAAGCCCTGATGCTCTGACCCAATGCTTGCTCCATGCCCTTACCCGCTTTGCAACCTCTGGTTCTTTGAGGAATTTATTTAAACTATGCACTTTATATTCTGACTTGATGAGGATATTTCCACTGTTCACTTTGACAGACAGGGAAGCTTTCTGCCTCTGTTTCTCCATCCTTAAATAGGGATGTTAATATAATAATCCCAATACTGTGTTTCTAAAAATAAATATAGCAATGACATGAAAACATTAGGGAAGTAGCAACTGGGGAACAACGTCTTTATCTGATCCTCATCAGTGACTTAAATCAACATCTAGCCCTGGCTGATGTGGCTCAGTGGATAAAGCACTGGCTTGTCAACCAAAAGATCACTGGTTTGATTCCCAGTCAGGGAACGTGCCTGGGTTACTGGTCAGATTCCTGGTTGGGGTCCTGTGAGAGGGAACCCATCAATGTTTCTTTTGCACATAGATGTTTCTCTCCTTTTCTTTCTTTCTCCCTTCCACTCTCTCTAAAAACAAATAAATAAATCAACATCTATAACCATGAAAACAATCAGACACTTCTGTGATAAAACAAGCACCACTCCCTCCCTCTCAGGGTTGGGGGAGCAATTAAAGGATCCATAAATAGGATGAAGACTTCCTAAGCCAGACTTCTCAAGCAAAGTTTTCCCTTTAATATGCACAAAAGGATGCTATAAAGCCAGAAGCACAGAATACTAATTAAAACTAAGCTCTTGGTTTGGTCTCCCTTAATAAAGAATATGAGAGAGCAGAGAATTGAGAATGGTACTGTGGCCCAACAGGGAGCAAGGGTCTAGGGGCCACTTCAGCTGAACGGCTGAGAGAAACACCGACAAAGTACTAAGGCAGCGAGTTACTCTGCCAGCAAAGCCTCTGCAATTTCTGGAAATCAACCTGCTACAGGAGTAGAGTGATGAGGAGGGAGGAGGGAGTCATGAATCCAAGAATGCAAATCAAGGGATAAAATACTCAAGGACTTAAGAGTTATGCCAACATTAACAAATAGAAGCTACACCTATATCTATATTAGTATCAACACACACATGGTTATATACTGGCCTAATCCAGACAGTACTAGGTCACTGGGGAAGGAAAAGTTCAGATTTTAAGCAAAGGTTCTAGACCAGAAATAATGGAATTCTCCAGGGGAAAAAAAATAATGAAAAAACAAATAGTACCAAGACTGAATGGGATTTACAAATTAGATTCAAAGCAGACACAATAAATGTTGAAATCTCTGGGCTTCCATAGGAAATTCACACTAAAACCCAGCAGAACCGATGGCTGAGATCAGAGCAGACACCCATTTCACAAAGACACAAAATATACTACAGAAAGCCAAGTCTGCAGGACATCGATAAGTCTGACACACTCACACACACACACACTCACTCAAAGTCTTTAACTTTCTAATACCCACTGATGCTATCTTAAAAGGAAACATGGCCTAAAATAGTTCCCAAATATATTTGACCTTGGAGAAATTCTGTCCGTTTGCCCCCAAGTATCTTCAGAATATCCTTGAGAAACTCTGAGAAAAATCTCATGGAAAGAGATCGCCAAGATCTGGGGACCTCCAAACAGCTCAAGTAAAGCAGAATCAGCTACTAGGTGAACCTTGACATGCATTTCGTCAAGGCAGATGGTAATGAAGAGAAAGGAGATATTAAAGACCCCAAACATCAAAGAAATTCTTTCTTTCCATGGCCGAGCCTTCAGTGTTGGTTCTTATCATTAGTATCAAAGATGTCTGCCTTTGTCCAGGGAGTAAACCCTTGCAATCCTAAAACACAATCTCAGATGCACACCACAGATGAATGTTCTATGGGCTTATCTTCCTGCAGCAAATTATAATCATAAACTAAGTTAATTCCAAAGTTTGAAGTAAATAATAATGATCATGAAGGTCAGAGTAGCACCTTTCCAGCCTTGAAATTTCTCCTCTCAACCCCCTACCTGTCAGATTGGTTGTTGTTTTTTTCCTTGTTCTAGAGGTAAATGCAAATTCAGTGTATTAAACAAGTGGCTCCTTTACACATACACAGAAACTGCTACTCCCAGTTTAATTAGGTGGAGTTAATTAACTTATCTTTACAAAGGGTGAAATTCTTTACACAAAAAGTTCCTCTCCCGCTGACTTAAACTACTGCTGTGAATCACATGTAAAGTGTGTGCGGTAGAGGGCCTTGTCCACTGCATGAGAGATTGGGCTGGGTTCATTACCCAATCACAGTTATCACTTAGTAAGTTAGTGGAACCACATGGATGTAGCACAACCTTTGCCTGCAAGGAGCTCACCATCAGGAAGTAACAGACTTTTGGTAACACAATCTGAAAAGTACTCCTGGAACAATGACTGTAAAATAGAGAAACAAGGTCAGGTTCACGTGTTAGAAAAAAATAAGTAAGGGCAGACCAGAGAATCGATTCGCAGGCTTGGCGGGTGAGTAAAACTGAAAAGACGTTGGGCAGAGTTGAGTTCAAGGCCTATACTGACATATGGCATGTGATTGTGGTGACAGTAAGGGGCTATTAGCAAGATAGAATTGACAGAAGTTGGTGACTGGGAAAGAAGGAAAGGAGAGGAATACATTGGTGATGGTCCCCACATTTCTGGCTTAGGCTATTAGCTAGACAGCTGTGCCGGTAGTTTAAATATGGTGCTCCAAAGAAAATGAAGGTTGTTTGAGCAGGAATGGATGCAGCAAATGAGTTAATATCACTGACAAACATCAGAGAAATGTCCATGAGGGACATAAATAGAGAAGGAAGGGGTGGGCCATTGCTCTGGATTTGAAAGTTGAAGCTTGGACTTAAAAGAGCTTGCCCAGGAATGCCACAAGGGCTGGGCTGGAGTTGAAAGGCAGGTCCCTGAGTTACTCTCCCTCTTAAGGGGCTGGTGAAGAGGGCCCTGGATAGGAAGTGGAGATGGAGCGGACAAGGAGGTAGTTAGAAAACAAGGAGAAACTTATCTCTCAGAATCAAAGAAGAGTCAAGAGCAAGAGTGAGTCCATGGCATAAAATGCCAAAAAAACGGTCAAGATAAGAACCCACTGGTTCATAATTCAGTCATTGGTGTTTCTGGAACAGAGCACCTTCAAAAGCTGTGAACACAGCCTGGTTACAGTACGTTAAACCCTGAAGAGATGTGGGGTGTGATTTTTTCAAGCAAGGTGTTAGTATGTTGTTGTTCCTTTACCTACAAGGCACTTTGAGAGTAAACCCCCAGGTGATGTTGGAACTCTTCAGGCAGGATGACCTATACATACCAAAGTTAAAAACAGTCCAGTAGGCTGTTAAATCGTACATAAAAATATTGCTTAATCTACTAAGAGGCAAAATTTTGTAAACATGGAAAACAATACAATCAGATGAGTATAATAATGAAAATGAAATTGTCCTCTTCTTCCTCTTCCACCATTTGGACCCAGGCAAATGGCGTTCAACTAATTCAAGGGAAAATTATATGTAGTCAAGGGAGAATCTGCATCATATTGAGAAGTCAAACAGATATTAAACAATCTGGGTCCTAGACATAGCAAAGAAAATTATGGAGAGAGAGGGATTGGCCATGATGTTACATGTATTTCATGCTGCCCATTTTTGCTGAAAGAAATATACCTAATTAGAATGAGATGTATCTTGGCTCACACACACACACACACACACACACACACACACACACACATACACACACAAAGCCACAGAGTATCATTTCTCACTTTTACAATTAAAATAACATCAGGTCCTTTATGTTTAATTTTGGATGGCATATTATGTACATTGATAAGTCACCTTTTAACCAAAATGCCTTTGTAATTTACACAACAAATTTAGATCTAATATGTAAAATAACATGCACTCAAACTTTGCCCAGAAATAAGAATGTTTCTCAATAAGTGATTCTGGATTTTTTGCATGTATAAATAAATTAAGTCAAAATGAATGCTCTTTTCTGATTCTGAGTCATTGGGAAGCAAATGAGTGATTCTAAAGCATCCATTAACTTCAGGCCACAGCGCAGTAAGTGTGGCTTTTCTCCCTGTAGGACTACCACCTTCCCTATGACCCCGGGGCTACGTGCACAGGTTACATCACTGGGAGACGCTGGGGAAATGCAACTAAAAATCTCTCCAATGTTAAAAAACAAGAATTGTAGTCCTATCTTAGTATAATTAGTGAGAATAAGATTTTGACTTTTGAAGAATGGGGCTCTTCCTTAGTTCACTGATGAAGGTCTTACTGGAGGCTAAGGGACTTTTCGTTTTGTGTGTACCTTTTAAAAGTAAATTTATAAGTAAAGCCACTTATAATTTGTGACTTCAAGAATTTAATGGAAAATGTTATCAAAATTTGTTATTGGTCTCTATTTGGCCTAGTCATTCATATATGTACACACATACACACACACATACACACATATATATGTAATGATTTTATTTCTGTCATGGCCAGAACAAAATGAATCGCCAAATTTTCTTTATACTAAATGTGCAACATGAAAGATAATAAACATATAAAGCTTCATTAAGGTAAATTCAAATGCATTATTTTTAGTGGCATTAGGGTCAAATATACATGGAAGACACTGATGAAGACAAAATGGTTTTGTGTCTCACATTAACGACCCCGAAGAAACTTATTTTCTAGTCACCAAAATCCCTGGAATCATCGCCTTGTTTCTCAATATACAAGACTGTTCCAATTCTAAAGTGGCTTCCTCTTCTCCACAATAAAAATGGTCCTGTAATGTTTGGTGGTTAACGAATGAAAACACAGAAGTGCAAGTCAGAGACCCTGAAGGGCAAGAATAGTAAAGGACCCATTTTACATGTGAAGCTGATATTTCCATTGCATTGAATTCCAGCCCAGATTTTATGCCTCACGTGAAAAGAATGATTAGATCATCATATTACAAGGGTTTTTAGTACCATCCACTATTCGTGCCCTGACAAATTACTTGCGAGATCTAGCGGGGAAATTAGAGTGTGTGGTCCCAGGTCAGACACAGGTGTGATTTATGTAAGTCTAATTTGACAGTTTGTTCAACTGCCTCAATACAGCACATTCTGAAAGTTACGGACCAAATATTTTGATTCATTTTCAACTTAGAATCAACAAAGAAAACAAATTAGGCTACTCTATAATTCACAGTAACAAAATAGTTTTAAAAATGATTTTTCTTGTGGTTGGCATTTACAATGACATTGCACTTTGTATTGTACTTGCATGATTGATATACATACTAACACTATCTAATATTAAGTAATATTTTTTAAAAATCAAACCCAACCTCATTAAATAACATTGTACCAAGTCTCCTGAAACTGAGTCACATCTGTATTTCCATCACCTTGTCCAAACTCATTATTTTTACTTCCCGAGAGTGCAGTGTAAGTTTTAAAAGATCATTTTAACTTATTTTTATACTGCAGAAATTAATTTTAAAGGAATACATAATGTGATCCAATGACAGAAAAAAAATTCACTGCCTTTCTCATTTTTCTCTGAAACATCAGTGTATTGCATGCCCACATTTCCTGATTTACAGGAATACTCTTATGTTCTACCTGTTGGCCTGGTGAACAGCATCGCCTTTCAATTTGAAGTGTCTCAATGTGGACAACAAATTGTTCAGCAACCCTATCAATACACAATTTGCCTAAATTCACCCAGTTTCATGTGCTAGATTTTCAACATTCATACAATAGCCACAATTACTCCCTAAATTTTGTAAAGAACAACATGGACATGAAAAGCACCACAATCATTTTACAAATACAGAATTAATCCCTGTGGTGAGAAAGTGCCAAAATGAACACCCTTTGTGGTGGCACAAATCTTTCTGGCAAGAAAGTAGCCGTGTAATTAAATAAACCTGTATAGCTAAAAAGAAAAACAATTTTGCATCTAAAAAGCCATTTATTACCTGCTTATTACTCTGCAGCCAGAATCTAATAAGCAGGCCTTTCAGAGATGGACCAATTACATTGTCAAACCCACACTGCTCTCCGAGGTAGGTAACATGATTTGAATCGATTCTGCTGATTCTCTAGAAGAAGGACAAATGAAAAATTTTCTTTACAGCATTCTGCTGCTCTTTACAATTACTCGATCTTTTCTAAAATATTTAGATTTTTAGAACTTCCACAGTGTCTTGTTTAGTAACTTCTAAAGGAAAAGCGATATAGAGGGTTCATTCATTCAACAAATGCACATTGAATATGTGCTATAAATAAATGCCACGCTCTTTTGAAAGGTTGTGTCTACTTGAGTGAAAGCCGGAGGGTGGTCTCAGTTACTTGGGTTCACTGTGGGAAGCTAGGACCCTCATGCTTTTGGCTCACAGGCAAACAGCATGACAAGGACCAAGGGACTTCTCCTCTACAGATTCTGAGTCAGTGCATTCATGTGGCACCCTGGAACCTGCATTTTAATTAGGAACCTCAAGAAATTCATGAACACAATACAGTTTAGCAAACACTACCCTAATGGCACATATACCTTGAACCATGTTGACTTGGCTCAGTGTTTTTGTGCTGATGCATATCACAGCAGAGGTGGCTAGTGTAAAGGCTGAACAAGCAAACAATAAATGAATAAAACGTGAACTGGGTCATTACCATTTGGAAAAATTCACTAGCTCAGCATACTTCACCTTTGAAGTATACTGTGGGAGCCTCCATTTTAAAAGGGATAAAAGGAGTTGGTATTTTTTTAATGTTCAGTTACAGTTGTCCCCATGCCCCCCGCCCCCATTAGTCTCCCCTGCCCTACCCACTCCCACCTCTGAAACTGGTGTGGGATTGGTCATTAGTACGGGGAGACTGGAGCTGTTGCCTTCTGGTAATAAGAAGCGTTGTGGCCTGTGAGTTTGAATGTGCAATGGGTCACTGCAGCTTAGATTTTGGACAAAGAGGAGTTGTAGTCATAATTAGAAGAGTTCTTAACGATCTTCTTACAGCAACTGTGTGGGCTGGGACAAAGAATAGAGAACAATTTTCCATGCATAGCATTTCCAAAATGCCATAACTAAGTAAGAGAAACATTTATGTTTTTGTAAAATGCACTGGCTTCCTCAGAAACAGAGAAATCACATATTTAGAAGGATTCTTCAGGGTCATCTAGTCTAACCCTAATTCTAATCTATCCACCACCAGATACATGAAATATAGCACAGAAACTCATAAAGGATTTGATTAAAACAAGACTCTTTGATAATCAGCTAATATATCTTTCCAGAATTATGCTTTTAGAAATCAAGAAAAACAAGTTACTATCAACCATTGTGAATGTGAATTATAGATTGAGTCACATTCTGGTAAAACTGATTTTTTAAAGCAAATATTTGTTAAGTACTTACCCTACACTAAATGCTATATATGACTCATGTTATTTGCTCCTATTAAAGTTGGTATTATTTAGACAGATTAAGAAATTTAGAGATATTAAGTTACTTAGTTGAAATCATACAACTAATACCAAAATTCAAAAGTAGGTCTGTCTAATTTCAAGACAGAAACAGAAATACCGTAAAAACATCTGGAATGACGGCCTAGATGTGCTAAAAAAAAGTCTGCAATCATCGTACAGCTCATAAAGAAGCTGAATGGACTTTGAGAGTCAGGCAAATCCAGTTTGAAATCTTCTATCACATGTAGGATCTTGGGCAAAGATCAGAGCCTCTCTTTGGCCCTGTGACCTATAAAATGGGAATAATAAAATCTCATTGAGTACTTATTAAGATTATACGTAAATCACCTGGTAGTGTAGTATCTGACAAGGACTTGCCACTCCAGAACAAAAGAGGTAGTTCTTTCATATAGTATGCTAATGTGAGAAAGTACCACATTCATCTTTGGTCATCGGAATTCAGGATTAGTGCCTCTCAGATTCACTCAGTTAAGCCTGTGGCATATGGTGGGTATTGTGCGTAGTCTGCACAAGTATACACGTTTGTCATGGCTGTACCCAGGTACCATCCATAGCAAGAAAAGGCACTGAGTAAGTCAGTGTGATGCATCTTTGTCTCATTAAAACCTCCAGATCAGAAAGGGTAGAGATAGGTATTATGGGATAAAAAATTTCCAATCCATTCCTACACTCTAAATGTTCAATAGTTACTATAGCTGAGATCCAAATAAATAAATTGATTTAACCAAAATCACGTTGGAAGTGGGTACTAATTCTAGAACAAGAAGGAGCTACAGGGCCCTTGTTCTAGGTGTACCTTCCATTTGCATTTTGCTTATAAAGAATGTGGTTAGGTTTGGCAATTTTTTTTAATCAAGGATTTTTAAATACTTTAAGCATTGTATCCTAAGAAAATAATCCAAAATAGGTAGGACTTAGGGGAAGATGGGAGGACTATATACATGAGGAAACATTCTAAGGTACTTTTTTTTTGACCATAGACAAATTTCAAGTAGTCACAAGAACCATTCTCTTCTCTAAGTCTTTGTTCAAGTGGCAAACACAGTATCCTAACCATTGTATTTAAATTGACTTCCTTTCCCCAGGTCTATCCCTCCCTCCTCTGCTTTATTTTTCATGCCACCCTTTGATAACATATTACGCAATTTACTTATTTTTTGTAGGTATTAATATTAACCATCTCTTCACAAAGGCAGAAGTTTCAAGAGGGAATACATCTTAGTCTCTTGCTCAAGGATGGTGTTCCATCACTGAGAACAACCCCAGGCACACAGGAAAGGCTCA
>VMDR010004724.1:0-57392 GCA_007922815.1 Macrotus californicus
ATGCTTATTCGCCATTCATTTGTCTTCCCTAATGAAATGTCTATTTAATAATTTATCAGTTTTTTTCTTTGAAGTTGGTTTGCCTGATTATTGAGTTGGAGAGTCGCTATATATTTGTGATACAACTCCTTTATCAGATATATGATTTACCAAAATTTATATCAGTCTATGGCTTGATTTTTTTATGTTCTTGATGGTGACTTTTGAAGCAAAACAGTTTTGAATTTTGATGAAATTCAATTTATTAATTTTTAATGGATTATACTTTTGGTATTGTATCTAAAAACTTTTGCCTAACCTGGTCATGAAATTCTTTTTGTGTTTCTTTTAGAAATTTTGTAGGTTGAGCTTTAACATTTAGGCCTTTTGGTCATTTTGAGTTAATTTTTTATATGGTGTGAGTTAAGGGTCTATGTTGATATTTTTGTTTTGTTTTATTTTGTTTTACTTACAGCCATTCAGTTGTCCCAGGACCATTTGTTGAAAATCCTATCTTTTGCCTTATTGAATTATCTTAGCATCTTTGTAAAAAAATTAACCATATAAATAGAACAGAACCATATAAACAGAACTCTCAATTCTGTTCTATTGATTATACTACTATCCTTGTGCCAATACTACACTGCCTGGTTACTATAGTTTTATAGTAAGTTTTGACATTGGGTACTATATGGCCCCCAACTTTGTTCTCCTATCTCAAAATTGTTTTTGTTATTCTAGGTCATTTGCATTTCCATATATTTTAGGATCAGCTTACCAATTTCTATCAAAATAACCTGCTGGGATATTGACAGGGATTACATTGAAGTTGCAGATCAATTTAGAGAGAATCGCTATCTTGGTAATTTTGAATCTTCTAGTCTATGAAACGTCTGTCCTTGCATTTAGGTCTTCTTCAGTCTCCCTCCAAAATGCTTTGTGGTTGCAGTCACACACCAGCAGCATTTGCATCTGTCACTGTGGGATTTTGCATACACCAGTGATTACATTGTCCTTTGTCTCAAGACCTGTTGTCCTTCTCAACCTGTGTATGGGGGTCGGACAAGGGTGGTGACTCCCACAAGGCCAGCAGTCCCTGCACTGGCCCTGGCCTTGGCTTCAGCTCTGCCCACAGCCTGCTAAAGCACCCCGGGCCTGGACAGCAAGTGCAGAGGACAGGGTTTTGCCTCCTTCCATCTCTGTCGTTAATCAGGATCACAACCTTGAAACTGTACAGGAGGGCCTATCTTTAAATTATCTTTGTGATCATTCAAACATAGCAATGGAGATTGTTGAACTATGGGTCAAGGGGATGTTAGCCTGCATATTGGGATCTCCCTCGGCAGATGGTTTTGGTCCCACTTGAAAAGACAGGAGTCAAGGCCAGCATGCAGGTGGAAAAGGTTCGTCAGCCCAGATACACCGTGTTTTCTAATTTAGCTTTGAGGTGGTCGAGAGGACCCTTTCAGAAGAAATTCTGTGTTTTGAACTTGGGTAGAGGCAGATGTGCAAGCTTCTTCGGGAAAGGCAGAGGTGGAAGAGGCCTTCTTTCCTGTGGCAGAAAAGGCAGCGGTAGCTTCCTGCTATCTTTATCTTTAGATACAGCCAAAGCTGTCTCCAAAGGGGCCGTGCCAGTTTGTCCCCTCAGCAGCAGAGAATGAGAGTTCCTGTGTCTTCACTTTCCACCAGCAATCAGCGTTACCAATGTTTTTAATATTAGCCCTTCTGGAAATTTATAGTTAGTTCATTGCAGTTTTAGTTTCTATTTCCTAAATAATAAATATAAAATACTTCACATATATTTATCAACTATTTGAAGATATTTTTTAAGTGTTTGTTCAAGACTTGTGCTCAAGGAGGCCTCCACTCACACGTAGTCTTTGTTTTTTGGTTAAACAGATCAATTAAGACTTAGCAGGCTTTATTTCAGTCTTAGGGGCCCCATTATTAGCCACCATGGCCAAAGATCCCTGCTGTTCAAACCATCACAGTGATTTTGCAGGTCCTGTCACTTACCCTAGCTGCCATGTTCACTCTAACAGTCAAAGGCTAGAAGGTGGCCAGGATGATTTTGATTGTCCAGGATTGCCTGTATATTAATCAACGGATCCCATTTCAACCCAAGCAGCTAACTCCGCCCTCCGCCATTTTTAGAGGACAGATACTAGTCGGGGTGTCAGGTATGCTGGGTTTGGTAGATACGGTAACACTGACTGCCCTAACACAAACTTCAAAGTTTAATAGCCTAATTCAGTAGATTTTATTTATTTTTGTTCAAGTAACATTCCAGTGTGGACATTCCTATTTAATGGTTGGTTTCTTCCATATGACCCTCAAGTCTCACTTCTAGGTATTTATTCAAAAGAAATGAAAATATATACACAAAAAGACTTGTTACAAGAACTTTCACAGTAGTTTTCTTTTAAAAAAAAAAGCCCCAAACTGGAAACAGTTCAGGTGTTCATCAGGACGCGTGTGGGATGCCACTCTGCGGTAACAGAGAGAGCTGCTGACACAGGCAACAGCACAGATGAACCTCAAAAGTATTGTCAAACTTAGGAAAACAGACGTGAAAAAGTACACACTATGTTATTCCACTAATAGCAAGTTCTGTAACAGGCAAAATTAATATACAATGGAAAAGCAAGGATGGTGTGGTCCTCGGCAGAATGGATGGAGCGTGGGAGCAAGTTGGGATTTGTAGGGGAAGGACTTGCGGGGTCTTTCTGTGGTGATGGAAATGTTCTATATCTTGATTGGAGAGTGGGTTTACACAGCTGTAAGCATTTTTTAAAACTCATCAAACAATGTACTTAAGATCAAGTCATTTTTATTTAAATTATACCTCAATTTGAAGAGAAAAAAAGGACCTACTCTGGTCTCTTATTTCTTCCTTACAGGACCGGCAAAAATCAAAGTTTGATGACACGCTTTGTGATGGAGGCAAACAGCCCCCTTCTTGCACAGACTCCCACTCCGAGGAGCCTGGCTGAGTGGCCTGGCTGTTCGGCTTCTCTGTCAGCTGTGATGCTGAGGCGAGGTCGAGGGCAGCGGCCTCAGTCTGTTCCAGCCTCTGCCTTCTCAATTGGAAGGCCAGGCTGCCTTTGCTGCCTCTTCTTTCTAAACCTTTCTCCAGGGCCCTAACCCATCTTCTTGGAAACATATTTCCCCTCTTACCAACAGCCAAAATCCCTGTGGTAACTGCAGGTTTGGCAGAGCTCAACTATAGACTGATTCTTCCTGCTCTCGCCCACCTTCTGTGCCCACCCTCTCTCTAGATTCAAATGGGAGCCCAGCTGTCCTGTTCTGATGCAGCTGATGAAGACCAATACGGAGAAACTGTCTTTCCATCCTCTCTTTTTTTAGTTTTTCAATTACAGTTGACATTTAATATTATTTTAGGTTAGGTTCAGGTGCACGGCATTTGTTAGACATTTATATAACTTATGAAGTAATCCCCCTGATAATTCTAGTACCCTCCCAGTAGTGGGATTACAAATTGGTACAACCCCCATGATAAACCGTATAGAAGTTCCTCAAAAAATTAGAAGTAGAACTACCATGTGACCCAGAAATTCTACTTCTGGGTGTGTATCCAAAATCTAAAACACTAATTCAAAAATATGTATGTACCCCTATGTTTATTGCAACATTATTTACAATAGCCAAGATATGGAAGCAGCCTAAGGGCCCATCAATAGACAAGTAGATAAATAAGGTGTGGTACATAAATACAATAGAATGTTACTCAGCCCTAAAAAAGAATGAAATCTTGCCATTTGCAACAGCATGGATGGACCTAGGAGGCATTATGCTGAGTGAAATAAGTCAGAGAAAGACAAATATCATTCTCTTTTCTTCCCTCTCAGAATGCATAGCACAAAAGTTGATTTCTCTCTTTTATTTTATGCCATTCACAGCTAAAGGAATTCCACTAAAGTCAAACTCATAGAAAAACACATCTTCTTAAATACTCTACAACTTTTCCATCTCTCTTCAAAAATGTGCTGAGTTGCCTCAGAAAAGAATGCCACTTACAAAGTCTTGCCTGGTTGGGAGAATTATGCTGATGGGTGATTGTATGAAGGATGGAGAGTCCACCAATTCTTTCAGGTGGCCCAAAATGCACCCCGGGTTAAATCAAACTGAGAGCTGTTTGCTAGAACCACCTCCTGAGTCTGTGCTGCTCTTCCTTTGATTCTGTGCTACCCAGCACATTCCTCGTTTCCGTTTTTGCTTCAGATTGAGTTTCTGATGCTTGCAAGCATAGGTGCCTTGGTCACGGCAACCCGTTCACAGTGCATTTCCCCTCCCTCATTTCTAGGACATTTCTACTTCAATGATTTCCTGATCCTGAATCTTAGCATCATTGTGCATGATCTCTGGGAGCCAAAAGCAGCATTTATGGGGGTTCTGGACAAGGTGGTGGATATAGAAGCAAAGGCAGGTGAAGAACAAGGATCTTTCTGGAATCCAAATCTGCAGGTCTCAGGGATGAGCTACAAATGAACAGCAAGGAGTTGGAATGCTTTTTTATTTCAGTAGCAAAAGAAAATTGAGAGCTCTTCACTGCTTTGGAAGATGAAATAAGCTGTGGAAGGATACCTGTTTGTAAGAGGAAATAATAGGTTTTCTGTTTCAGAGATCCCTAACATGGCCCTTGCTTTGAAAGAACGTTCCATCCAAACCTTTGGAGAGGGCTCAAACTGAAACTGGTAGTGTACCCCTAGGTTCCAGGGGACCATAGGTGGTGTTGTGTTCCCCAGGGTTTTCAAGCACCCTTTTAGGTATGTGATTATTTCAGGCACAACTAATCATATGAGAATCCCCACTCACAGCCTTCAGCCTGTCCTTGACCGTATCCCACAAACTGAGAAGGACACTTGATTTTGAGGCCATCAGTGTTTAGTCACAGGGTTAATAGAAGCATCACAAAATAGAGTAACAAGATGGCCCATGGGGAGAGAAGCAAATCATACCCAGAGTCTGGCTCAGTCACGTAGGGCTTTCCTGACAGCGTGGTCTCCTTGTTAATCCACAGCAGATAATTAGACACCTTCGTGTACACTCCAGGCAGGTTCTTCCGGCCACAGCCCACTCCCCAGCTGACAATTCCCAGCTGATACCATATGTTTCTCTTTTTTTTCTGGCAAACCAGAGGCCCCCCACTGTCACCCTAGGAGAGAAAAATTGTTTGGGAATGGAAGGGACAGTGACAAGTTACTCCTATAGCCTATTGAGGTGTAGGCATCTGGTAAAACGCAAAAAGCACTTATATCTTTTGATGGGTAGACATGTTAAATTTTAATTAGTCTCTCCAACTCCATGACTCTGCCCCCACATCTGTGGCTGTCAGAAAGGATAGCAAGCAATTTGGGCAAAAGCAATGATGGTGAATGACAATGTGGTCAAAAAAGGAATACCCATCACCATCCAGGCGCGTGCGTTCATGTGGATGTGCAAAGATGTGATTTTGTGATCCATTTTGCCTCTAAGCGCTTTTCTTTTTTCAGAATTCTTCCCCTGCCTTTTTACTTCACATCCACTTTCAGCCAGCCCATTTTGCTCTGTGTTGTTCACCATAGCAAAGAGTGGAAAAACAGACACAAAAAACCATTAATGCCGCATAATAGGTCATTGCTTTAAATATAGCCGGCATACAAACTGGTGTATATATAAAATGCAAACAGTACACCAATTGTGCCAAAATGTTACATTGTAGCTTAAAACATGAAACTTTAAACAAGTTACACATCTTGAAATATCATGAAAATGATTGGCAAATCAAGCACAGATAAATGAAACAGACATCGCTGACTGAAAGTTGAGACCTACCCCACCTTTTCATGCCCTCCTCAACCCTTTTGGATCACTTTTTAAATTCTATGAAAGAATAATGTGTCCAATCCAGAAAAGTCTGGAAAATGCCCATAATTATGTAAATAATTAGATTCATACATAAACATGCACGACTGTGTTTAAGAAGAATGTTTCAGGTGGGATATGGCAACACCACAGCAATGGTGAGTGAACAAAACAAGCTGGAGTGGGAACCCCATTTCTGCTGCTGCCCTGAAGATGGCCAGTGGTCAGCATGCCTTCGTTAGGATTCTGGGTCTGTGTTTTACCTCACTGGTGTCCCCTCTGCAGCTTCCCTGATCCTGAGTTTCCCCATCTGAAATAGGCCTGCGTCCTAGGTAGGGCTAGTTCACCACCGTTTCACGTATTTGTGGAAGCCGTTTGTATGCTACTGAGCACTGAACAGGTGTGCAAGACGGTGGTGGAGAGAATGATATTCATAGCATTCACCGTGACCCTCGTCCACTGTGTGCTGTTCTGAGTGCGATGACTTAGTTTTCACAACAGTTATAAAAGGTAGGAACTCTTAGTATTCCCATTTTATAGATGATGACATCTGAAAAGGCACAGGCACAGAGGGAAGTCACCAGCAGTAAGGAGAGAAGCCGATCACAGCCTCTCTTTGGTTGTAGAGCATCTGTCCTGGGATGAACAAACATCTCTCCCAAATTCCTGCCCCCTGGAACCTCAGGCTGTGACCTTATTTGGAAATAGGGTCTTTGCAGATGTAGTTAGCTTAATTAAGAGGAAGTCCAACATCTAGTCAAGATGGCGGCATAGGTAAACATGGCTCGCCTCCTCGCACAACCACATCAAAATTACAACTAAATTATAGAACCACCATCACTCAGAACCATCAGAAGTCAAGTTGAATGGAAATCTGACAACTATGGAATTAAGGAAACTACATCCATCCAGACTGGTAGGAGGCATGGAGATGCAAAATGAGCTGGTTCCACATCCATGTGTGGTGGATAAAAATTCAGGAGGGATATCTATATCTCAGGAGTGAGGAGTTCCAGCCCCACACCAGGACCCCAGCCCAGGAATCCAGTCCCAGGAAGATAAGTCCAAATAACTTTTGCTTGCAAAAACCAGCGGGGATTGAGTCAGTGGAAGAAACTTCTGGAGTCCCAAGCAGTTCCCCTTAAAGAACCCATACATGGACTTTCTCAAACTCATTCCCTCTAAGCTCCAGCACCAGAGTAGCAGCTTGAGAAGCACCAGAGGCACACAGGGAGGAACTGAAGTGTCTGGCATCAAGGCAGAGCTGGGGGACAGCTTTCTCCCAGACAGAAAGGCAAGTGGAGCCATCCCACCACAGAACCAAAGAGCTGGCAGGCAGGTGCCATATCTGAGATTCTACCAACCCAGCTAACACTGTTTGCTCTGCCCTAGAGATTCCAAGGTTCCATCCCATACAACTTACAGCTGTTAACAGTGGCTTTTTCATCTGAATTGCTGGTCTTGGCTCAAGCTTCACAACTTCCTAAATCCTCTCAAATAAGCAACAACTTGCCTGAGTGAGCCCTCAGCCCCCATAGCTCTTGCTAAGTGGCCCCAGGCCCAGCACTAGCAGTAGCTAGTCTAGATTCACAGGTTGGCTTCATCTGGGAATCTCCAAGCCCAGCACAAGTAGCAGCCATCTCAAATTGCTTTATGGCTCAGGCAGGGTGGCCCTGGGCAAAACACAGATGGGGGCTGACCTTGGCCTGCACCATCCAGGAAACCCCAGTACCTGCACCCCCAGTGGACAGCTACAGACCATGTCAGAGCACCGCTATCCTACCCCTTCACAGCTGATCCTCCACAGAAGGTGGAGGCTGGTGGTCAGTGGTCACAGCCAATCCTTGCAGCTGACTGGCCTGGATAAATCCCTCCCATTGACCTGCCAACAGCAACCAAGGCTCAACTACAAGAGGGAGTCCAGCTTGGGTGGTAAGGGAGGCTGGACCCTACAGGACACCTACTACATTAGGCCACACTACCCAAGACAGGGAGTCATAGCAGCTCTACCTAATACATAGAAACAAACACAAGGAGGCTGCCAAAGTGAGGCGACAAAGAAACATGGTCCAAGTGAAAGAAAAGATCAAAACTCTAGAAAGAAAAGTAAATAAAATGTAAATAAACAATCTATCAGATGAAGAGTACAAAACACTGGTAATACGGATGCTCAAGGAACTTAGCGAGAAACTCTGCAACATAAAAAAGATCCAGTCAGAAACGAAGGATACACTAATTGAAATAAAGAACAATTTACAGGGAAACAACAGTAGAGTGAAAGAAGCCAAGGATCAAATCAATGATTTGGAACTTAAGGAAGCAAAAAACAACCGATCAGAACAATAAGAAAAAAGAATTAAAAAAGTGAGGATAGTGTAAGCAGCCTGTGAGACAACTTCAAGCGATCCAACATTTGCATCATAGGGACGCCAGAAGGAGAAGAGAAGGAGCAAGAAATTGGAAATATATTTGAAAAAATAATGAAAGAAAACTTCCCTAATTTGGTGAAGGAATTAGACATTCAAGTCCAGGAAGCACAGAAAGTCCCAAAGAAGATAGATGCAAAGCCATTCCAAGGCACATCATAATTAAAATGCCAACTGTTAAAGAGAGAATCTTAAAAGTAGCAAGAGAAAAGAAATTCAGGGGAGTTCCCATAAGACTGTCAGCTGATTTCTCAAAAGAAACTTTGTAGGCTCAAAGGGATTGGCAAGAAAAACCCAAAGTTGTGAAAAACAGGGACCTACAGCCAAGATTGCTCTACTCATCCAAGATATCATTTAGAATTGAAGGGCAGATAAAGAGCTTCCCAGACAAGAAAAATCTAAAAGAGTTCATCATCACCAAACTGTTATTATATGAAATGTTAAAAGGACTTATTTAAGAAAAAAAGATTATAACTATGAACAATAAGATGACAATAAATACATATCTATCAACAATTTAATATAAAAAACAAATGAAACAAACAAAAAGAACAGGGACAGAATCATGGATATGAAGAGAATTTTGATGGTTGGCAGATGGGAGGAGGGTATGGGGGAATGGGTGAAGAGGTGAGTGGATTAAGAAGTACAAATAGGTAGTTACAGAACAGCCATAGGTATGTAAAGTACAGTGTAGGAAATGGAATAGCCTAAGAACTTATATGCATGACCCATGATGTAGGGATTGCCTGAGGGAGTGAGGGTCCTGGATGGAGGGAAGTAAAGGGGGGAAAATTGGGACAACTGTAATAGCATAATCAATAAAATACAATTTTTTAAAAAGAGGAAGGCCTACTGGATTAGGGTGGGCCCTAATCCAACAATATCCTTTTAAGAAGAGAAAGCAGAAGACACACACACACATAAACACAGGCCATGTGAAAATGGAGGCAGAACGGAGGCAGAGATTGGAGTGATGCACCTGTAAGCAAAGGAACACCAAGGATTGCCACCAACCACCAGAAGCCAGAAAAGGCAAGGAAGGATCCTCCCCTTAAAGCCTCCAAAGGGAGCATGGTCCTGCTAAAACTTTGATTTTGAGCTTCTGGCCTCAAGAACTATGAGAGAATCCATTTCTATTGTTTTAATCCACCCTGTTTGTGGTAACTTCTCACAGCAGCCTTAGGAAACTTCTCCAGAGGAGGAAAAGGGGAGCCAACCATCCTGGGAATGTTGGCCAGCCCCCTGCGGTAGCTCTTCTCCCAGCAAAAGACGAGTCCCATTACCTGGCAGGCATCTTTCCCATCTTGAAGGTTACCGGCACACAGCATGTTCTTGGTGACCAGAGGCATAACACTGGAGCAATGTTTCCATTTGACCAGCTTGATTCTGACTTTCTGCAGTCCTTGACTCATATTTTGCACAGGAGCTGACCCAAAGAAGAGGCAGATGGGGAGAGGACCCTGAGTTCAAAGTGGTCCCTTGGAGTGGAGGTCAAGCACACATCTACATCATGTCTTTTCACCTTAATGACAAGGGAACTTCCTTATGGTCCAGAGAACAACCCAAATTTGGACTGAATGAGGAGGGGGTAGATGGGACCACCAGGAGACTCTCAAGCCCCTCTCTCTGAACCCAGAAGTCCCCAGAACCGGACCCCTACTGGATTTCAGCCAGAGTGCCCATGATGACAAGTTCTGCTGTGGAATCCACAACACATATAGATGAACTTGAATTATGTCAGGGCCCTTGAGGAGTTCACTGCCAGTAGAGGAGGTAAGCCCAACACCTAGGCTGTTCACTCCCCAAAGATGAGGATAGTGTTCTCTTTGGACAGTATTGCTGACTCCCTAGAGCCTAGAACACTGCCTGGATCATAGAAGAGGTTCAGTGAACATGTGTTGAATGAAGCATGAGAAATTCTAAGTTAAGAAGGTGGCCCTTTTTGAAGCTCATGACAGACTTCTAAGGGCAATTCCCAATGAAGAATTCTAAAATAGCTCTGAGCTTTGGGCCCACATGGGAATCCATGTACAGCCATTTGTGTGCCTACTGGGAAGAGTAGCACTAACCAGAATATGTCTTTTTCTGCTCTGTTGATTATGAGGCAAGACACATGTACCAAGATGAAAGGCGAAAGGTCACCATCTTGTGTGTTGGCTGGGAACAGTGGTGGGAATAGTTTGCAGGTTGACTCTATAAGGTCAAATTTACTTTCAGTGTATCCCTTTCTTCTTGGCCCGTGGTTGTCAGATAATTTGGCCACAGAGCCCTTATCCCAGGGGAGCAGAACTGACACCAGCAACTGTAGCAGAACTGCTCTGGATGACATTGGTATGAATTTCCTGAAGCCCCATCAATTTTGCTTATTTGAGCCATCCCTTTGCCCATTGATCTGACCCTAAACATTTCTCTAAGTCACCCCCTGCCCTGGACTCTGAAAACTTCTGCTTGGGTCATCCCTGAGGCCCTGTTTAGGGTTCATGTTCCACAACATGGACATAAAACTTGCTACAGGAACACAGGAAGGCCCAGGGAGGACAGCTCCCCTGTGAACTGAGGAGAAGGTTCATCATGGGACCTTAAATGAGAACGTAAAGTCCGCAAATCCACCAGGCAGACTTCCCAGGGCCAGCAGTACGTCTAGATTTTTGCTCCTCATTGCAAACATCAGTCAGGGTTCCATCCCCCCCCCACTAGGTTGGGCTATAATAACTCACTGGCAAGTCCCCATCCAGACACCCAGCAGTTTCTCCATGTCCGTAGGTCACTGACCGCTGAAAGGCAGATGGGGACTTTTGTGACACTCAAGTTAAATGGGGATTTGAGCAAGAGCAAAGCAATGTCATTTTCCAAGATCCAGCTGTCAAAATAGGGGTGAGTAATTAGCTTGTCCACTTCCACCTTGGTCAACTTCTTCGTGCCAAAGTTTCCATCATCATATATGATCTCCAAGGTAGATCTTATTTCAGAACAAAAGGAGAAAAAAGGTAAGTGGTGAAAGAGCGAAAGGTGAGCCTTATGAGAAAATAATTCCAACGGTCTGAGGCTGTGATCTTGAGACATGGGAGGATTGATGCATCTGGAGCCCTGTACTTGTCACAGAGCCAGGCAAAGAGCCTGGACCAGGCAGGAGGAGACAGACGTGTGTTCCAACTCTGTCCTGTTGGCAACAGCTCTTGACTTGATGGCCTCTCCCTTGGGCAAATTTACTTGTAAATTCCCTCAACAAATGTCTGGGAAGCCATGCTATGCACATGTAGCTGAGGAAATTGACCCTTTATTTGTAAGAAACACTGGACTAGCTATGTAACCAACACCTGGGAAGTGTTTCAAAAGTACTGATTGGAGGACTTGGGCTAAGTTAGCACCTCAGGAGCTTCTGTCATCTGCCATGCCTAGCACCCTGCCCCGGGGTTCTGATCCCTCGTAGGACTCTCCCCCTCTGTGGCCACCATCAACCTGTTCTCTCCCTGAGTGTGAGCAAATGCTTAGGAAAGTACTTTGCAGAGGTTTGGACCAGGATTTCATGCACTTGTCAGGATGCTGAGAAGTCCAGGGAACATCTGTGCTGTCATTTGGGTCCTACACAACAAGATGGAAAAGGTCCTAGAAGGAGAGCAGCATTTCTCTCACCTGCAAAGGGTGCTATTTAGCCATGTGGGCAGATATTTAATCCCCTGGTACTTTATTCTATGGCCGACAAGGCTGGGTGGAAGTTCTGGGAGAATAATGCACATATAGGGGCAAATACTCTACCACACTGGGTTAAAAAAATCTGTTTGCAGTACTTACTTATTTTTGTTTATAAAGCAATGGGATGCAGTTAGAACCCACCACTCACTGAGAATCGATCCTCCACAGAGATGCCTCCCTTGGTAAAAAATGTTCACCTGCCACGGGAACTCCATAATGTATGCGGGTTCTCCACCTGTGATTCTCAAACTGTGTGATTTCTCAGATTTGAAACTTACTGTTTGACCACATGTCTCTAAAAGCAGAAAGAAGGAAGAAGGAAGAGAGGGCCAGGGCCCAATAGCCAAGGTTGGTTGGCTTGGAAGTAACTTGAGGAAAGTGGCCCCTTCTCCTACCCACCGCTGACCCCAGCACCCAGAGAGCAGTGGCTTAGCCAGGTGAGCACCAGGTGGGGAGATCCATCAGACAAAAGTGTGCCCCCTGGGCCTGCCTCTAAAACCTGCCGAGTTCATTCATCACTCAGGGACTTTGCACTTGCTGTCACTTCTGCTTGGAAATATGGCTCCTTATCATCATGGGCCTGGTCATCTTAGGAAGGCTTCCTGTGACCTACAACTAGAACAGTCTTGATAGCTACCTGCGTACCTTCCTTCACATTTGCCTATTTTGTCTGCTTCACACTATGTAACAGGAGCTGAAATTACCTTATTTATTGACTCATTTATATGTTTAACACTTTCTTCCCCTCACTAGATAGTAAAATTGCTTTGGGGTGGAAAACGAATATGTTGGTCTCTGTTATAAGCCCACCTCCTAAAACAGCCCCTGGCATGTGGTAGAAGTTTGATATTTGTCAATCAACAAACTGAATGTAATACAAGGCTCCATAAATTCTCAGGACCCAGGAAGATGGAGCCATAGTAGATATGAATGGATCCTTCAGAATGTATCCAAAGAGAGAGCAGCAGGGAAATACCTCTTTTAGGGTCATTCATGGCCTTAAGGCTGCAGGATGTGGCTAGGTGGCATCTCCAGCCTGATCTCTGGCTACTCCTCTTAAAGGATCCACTTATGTTGCTCATTCATCCTGGTATTTAACCCTCACATTCACATACCAGGCTCTTCCACATATAGCTTTGAAGTTGGGGTGTTGTGGGAGCAGTGATATAAAAGTCTGGTCTAGCACCCCCTCCAATATCACATTTACCTGAGGGGCTTATTAAAAGGGCAATTCCTCAGATCCCTCCCAGATCTACTGAATCAGAATCCTAGGGCTTGACCTCATGAGCAAAGCTCCCAGGTGATTCTTATGCACTGTGAGGCCCAGACACAAGGACACCATGAGACACCTACGTGCCAGGGAGCTGTGTGCCGAGGACAGCAGCAGGGTGACTGGCAGCAGAAACACCGCTCTTCCGCTGTCCATCCTGTCATTGGCCATGGTCACCAATGAGGCCGCACACAGTCAGTTCAGGGGGGCTGAGCCATGGCTTTGGTCTCTGTGCTTGTCATCTCACAGCTGAGCCTGGCCACTGAGGTCACAATAGGGCAATGGGGAGAGCTGGCACAGTCCAGACAAAGCAGTCAGCTGGCGTCCTAGACCCAGAGCTTGATGGTTTCCATGAGCCAGTCCTCTGGGATTTGGAGGTTGGTGTGTGGAACTGGAGCACCAGAGGGAGCAAAGAGAGAGGACACAACAGCAGGTGGACTCCTGTGAGTCAGGGCACAATGCTCCAGGAGAAAAGAGATGAAGGCACCCCCCAGGAGAGAGGGTCTGAGGCTGATGGTCCAAACAGGTCTGGTTAGATACAGTAGAGAGAACACAGACTCAGACATACACAGAAGAGAGTTTGCATCACCATTGGGTACCTTAGGGGACCTACTGCACTGTGAGTCTCAGATTACTTATCTGTAAAATGGGGACAGTGATAATGCACCATTATATTGTTGGGGGGGATGAATACAGTAATTCACATATCCTAGCACAGGGCCTGGCAAACACCAAGCCCATGGCTTTAATTCTCTACTAATTGCATCTCTGCTAATATCTTCCAGCAAAGGCAGGCACGTTGACCAGCAGTTCCTGTGAATAAGATATGCATAGAGTGCAGATCCACTCAGAGACCAGCTGCAGGGTGGTTTCTGTCAGTGCCGTTCACTCATTTGTTTGTCTGCCAGGTTAGTTAGTACTTTAATGGAGCCCTTTCTATATGCCAGGCTTGGAGGATGGTGCGAAGATGAACAGTATTTGTTCTCTGTCTCCCAGAAGCTCTCATCCATCTGGGAGAGACATGTGAGCAAAGACACCACCTCAATACAGGGAGTGGAGTAAGAGTATTAGTACCATTGGGAATTGTGGAGGGATATCCAACACGGTCTGGGAAGGGTGCAGGTGTATGGTTAGCGGTGGGGGGCGGGGGAGGGAGAGGCCATTAGAGGGGATTCTGTAGAGAAAATAGGATCTGTCTGGGCTGAGTCAATCTACAGAGAAATGGCACTGGGTAAGCAGGACAGCATTTGTTACGTGCTGAGTGGTGCTCTCCCAATATTCTTCTGTTGAAATCACAACTCCTAGTACCTCAGAATATAACTTGTTTGGAAATAAGGTTGTAACAGATTTAATTAGTCAAGATGAGGTCATATTGGAACAAGGCTGGCACCTAATCCCATATGGCTGATGTCTTTGTAAGAAGGGAAATTTTGGATATACACCCACATCCACACAGGTAAAATGCCATGTGAATACTGGAGTCATGCTACCACAAGGAACTACCAGAAGCTAGGAGAGAGTCCTGGGCACAGATACTCCTACCCCACACCTTTGAGGGGCAGGGCATGACCCTGCCAACACCTTGGCTTTGGACTTACTGCACCAAAAACTACAGACAATAAACTTCTGTTGTTCTAAACTACCAAGTTTGTGATACTTTGTTATGACAGCCCCAGGCAACTAACATGGCATTCTACATGGGCAGGTAACATGTGCAAAAGTGCTGAGGTATATGGGAACTGTAGGAACATTTAAGTTAAACCATATAGGATTGCTATTTTAGTCTAATGTTGGAAAATACAAACAGTTCAAACTAAAATATTGAGTTGGAACAGTGTGTGAGGTTGAACGGTAGCCAGGTTATGGAATAAAGCTTGAATCTAAATGGTCCTCCCTCCTATGTAGCCACTGAATCATTCTCATAAGAGATCACCATGGATGCGACAGGTGTGTGGAGAACAGGTATAATTACTAAAGATTGGCAAGGAGCTGTAGGTGAAATTGTTTTTTTAATTCTATACATAATGGGTTTACTTTTTAGGGGAAATGACTATGGGAATTTTTCTTTCTCTAGCTATTTTGAAGCTTTATAATTTATCTTAAAAGCTCTTGGAAGTATCCCATCAGAATAAGTGAAAGGCAGATGAAATATTAGGAAGTTAGTTCATGCAATTAGATATAGAGTTTTAACAAAACAAACATTTACTATACTTCTATACCTGTAAGCAAATCATTAGAATTCATCAACCTTGCTCATATCTTTTCTCTGTCAGGAGGGGCCTAAAATTACAGAGAAAGCCTTCTTACCTCCATTCTTTGGAAAACAGCATGAATTTGAGCTCAGTGGAGCAAAAGATTTCCTTGCAGCTATAAGTGTTTGCAGACCCTGGAGGGCCTGTGTTCATATGTGTTGGGATGGGGCGTAGATAAAGAATTCCCACATCACCCACAGCCCTGCCCTGCTTATCCTCATGGCTTCAGGGCCAACCTCAAAGTCCAGATTGGGGGCTACAACATACCCATGTCTTCATTCAGACCCCAAGAACCCCCAAATGTCCCAGAACATCAATAGATGAATTCACATTTTATCAAAACACCACTGCTTAAAGACACCAAAACCAGCACACAATGCTTATAGGGACTTTATTCTTAATTGCTAAATATGGTGACAACCTACATGTCCAACATCAAGTGCATGGATGAACAATGGCACATCAGACAACAGCAGTAGTATTCAGCAAAAGAAACAAAAACTATAGATACAGTCACCAGTGTGAATGTCAAATGCATCAGGCTAAGTTGAAGAAGCCAGACACAACTACAGTCTGCACGATGCCGTTTAGATGACGTTCTGGAAAAGACAAAATGACAGGCACAGAGAACACATCATTCACTGCCCAGGGCTAGGGTATGGGGAAGGGGATGGGTTGCAAGGGGCACAGGACAACTTTCTGGGGTGGTAGAAAGGCTCCATGTCTGGACCATGGTGATGGATACACAGCCATTTGTGTATGTCAGAATTCATGGAACTGTACACCTCAGAAAGGTAACTTACTCAATAAATACAAATCATATCTCAAAACCTGAACTTCTAAAAATGTCTTTGCGCTTTGTGCACTTGGAAACAGCAGGGACATGTGGCTCCCGGCTGCCCTGGGAAGAATGGGCACACTCAGCAGGGCTGCAGTGGGAGGGGATGCAGGGGCACCCACAGGACAGGGCATGGAGGCTGCAGCAGCACCCAGGGCTGCCCCCTCTGCCTCCAGCTCAGAGGCAGGACCCCTGCCCACTCACAGGAAGGACAGAGTGTCCCCCACGTGCTCCCTGGGGTTCCAGGGAGCAGGGGCCCTGCCAGGATGCCCTGAGGAGCAAACGGTCATTTGGGGTCCAGGCTCTGTGACTCCAGACCCGGGTTCCTGGGGAGTGAGGGGAGCAGAGGATGGGGCCTGAGGGCTCATGTGGGCTCATCACCACCCTCCGTGACCTACTTGAAGGCCTGGTGGCATCTGCTGCCAGGGAGAGAAACAGACACGTAAACACAGGTTGGGGGAGGAGAGCCGAGCTATTTGGGGCAGGAGACGGATTAAGAAACAGACATTGTTCCCCATGGATCTCAGTGCGTTTCCTTTCCCTTTTGGCTTTCAGCTGTGCCCTAATTCTTCCCTGTTCCAGGCTGCTGGCAGCATTTGAGCACAAGGCTACAGAGACTCGGCCCCGGTCTCACTGATTCCACTCTGGACAGGGGTGCGAGGTGGGGCCTGGGACTTGTGTTTCCATGGGGCACTGGCCCACCTCTGACGGTCCGTCAGTCCACATCACAGAGAAGGGTGGGCCTCGTCTTCCTGGGCAGCATTATCCCACTGCCCGGCCTTCTGCCGAGCCCTGTCATGACTTTCTGAGCTTCCATCCGGCTCTCTGGGGCTGAATCAAGGAGACTGTTGGCTCTGGAGCCACGGGGCCTGGGTGTTTAGGAAGATGACCCTGAGCATGTCAATAATGGAAGGGATCAGAAGGAATTAGAGTTCCACTGAGAAGGTTTAAAGGAAGGTACTTTCATGAAAAGACTAAGAGTTGTAGGTGTCTTAAAGGGACTCACCTTCTTTATTCATTCACCCATTGGTGGACACTTAAGTTATTTCCATATCTTGGCTATTGTGAATAATACTGCAATGAGTGTGAAAATAAGATTTCTCTTCAAGATCCTATTTTCACCCCTGGCTGGTGTGGCTCAGTGGATTGAGCACTGGCCTGCCAACCAAAAGGTAACTGGTTCGGTTCCTGGTCGAGTCACATCCTAGGTTGCAGGCTAGGGCCCCAGGTGGGGCACGTGAGAGGCAATTGACAGATGCATCTTTCACACATCAATGTTTCTCTCCCTCTCTTAAGGTCCTGTTTTCACTTCCTTTGTAAGTTTATCTAACCAGAAGTAGGATTGTTGGGTCATGTGGTAGTCCTATTTTTTAATTTTTAAGGGACTTCCATAGGTTTTTCCCCAATTTACATCCCCACCAGCAGTGCACAAGGAGACCCCTTTCCTCCACTTCCTTGCCAGCACTTTTAATCTCTTGTCGGGTGATGGCCGTTCTAACAGGTGTGAGGTGATACCTCATTGTGGCTTTGATTTCCCTGATAATTAGACACCATGTCATGTACCTGTTGGCCATTTGTATGTCTTCTTTGGAAAAATGTCTATTTAGTTATTCTGCACATTTTTAAAAAATATTCTCCCATTCTGTAGGTTGCCTTTTTATTTTGTTAAACATTTCTTTCCCTGTGAAAAAGCTTATAAGTTTGATGTAGTCTCATTTGTTGCTTTTGCTTTTGTTTTTTTTCTTTTGTTGCCATATCAAAAAAAAAAAAAAAAATCACTACCACGACCACTGTCAAAGAGCTTCTTCCTTATGTTTTCTCCTAAGAGTTTTATAGTGTCAGGGCTTATGTTGAAGTCTTTGACCCATTTTGAGTTCATTTTGTCAGTGGTGTGAGATAGGGGTCCAATTTCATTGCTCTACATGGGTTTATCCAGTTCTCCCAAGACAATTGTTGAAGGGACTATCCTTTCCCCACTGCGTGCTCTTGGATCCCTGGTCGAATATCAGTTGGTCACACAAGCAGGGGTTTAATTCTAGTATCTACATTCTGTTCCATGGGTCTCGATGTCCCTGTTGGTGCCAGCGTCATAGCGTTTTTATTACTGAAGCTTTGTAGCATAGTTTGAAAGCAGACAAGGGATGTCTTTCCATTTGTTTGTGTCTTCAATTTCCTTCAGCAACGTCTTATAGTTCTCATTGTACAAAACGTCTACTTCTTTGGTTAGTCTTTTTCCTAAGTATTTTACTGCTTTCGATGCTATGGTGAATGGGATTGTTTTATTTCTTTTTCAGAAGTTTCATTCTTAATTTATAGAAAGGGAATTGAGTTCCGTATGTTGATTTTGTATCCTGCAAACTTGACTGAAATCATTGATTAATTCAAGTGATTTTGGGGTTGAGTCTTTGAGATGTGTCTATATACAGAATCGTTTTATGTGCAAATAGCAACAGTTTAACCTCTTCCTTCCTGATGCAGATCAGATGTGCTTTCTTTCTCTGTCTTGCCTAATTGCTCTAGCTTGGACTTCCACACTGTACTGAATGGGGGAGTGGGCACCCATGTCTTGTTCCTGATCCTAGAGTTCACACTATGCTGCAGGTCTGATTGTGTTTATAATCATGGGATGAAAAGGCCCTTCTAATATACCAAGTTTAAATTTCTATATGTCCAAAATACAGTTGGAAGAACATTAAACATTAGGAGAAAAGATTTTGCAGCATACATTAGAGAGGGCTAATGTCATTAAATTTTTTGAATGGTTCTGCAAATCAATTGACAACACCCACTCAAATAGGAAAAAACATAGGAAAACTATAGGAACAGGTAATTTTCAAAAGAGTAAATAGAAAATTTACAAATAAGGCTAGGAATGGGGGTAAAGGGTGGGCTTGTACCCAGATACATTTCAGAAATAGTGGATGAAGTACAATTAAACCACTTTCCTTACTGCCTTAGAGTGAGGTTTCTCAGGACCATTAATAGGTGGATATCCACTGTGACTACAAATGGGGCCTCTCCAGCTCTTGTCTAACCACAGAGCTTTGTTCTGTGCGGATTCCAACAGGACACAGGCTCCGGAGCACACATGGCAAAATGCTGCTTTAACTCATTTGCTCCTACTGTAGCCCTCTAACTTTCCCCCCCCCCAATGAAGTTGCATAATCTACTACAGGTAGCCTAAATTAAATAAGTTCCTTATGCCACCACAATGCCACTGCTTCTCCCAGAGTGCTGGGGCCACAACTCGATTTGTAATGCCTTAACAAAGAGGCAAGTGGAGGCTGGAGAAGCAAAGGCAGTTGCTAAATTATCATCCCAAGTCCCCAGTACTTCCAGAACTGTGGATCCGGACCCTGGGGGATCATTTTATTTTTTACCTTTAGTGTGCTTTATTCAGTTTTAAATTTATATTTTATTTCTTACCTTTATTATGTTTTATTTGTTTTTTTAATTTAAAGATATATATTTTTCCAGCACCATATATCCCCCCCATGCCCCCTTCTACCTCCACCCACTCCCTTACCCTCCACAATCACAATGTTGTCTGAGTCCATGAGTTCTTTCCTTTCTTTTTTGCTCAATCTCTCCCAACCCCCAGCCCCCCTCTCAAGAGCTGTCAGCCTGCTCTCTATGAGTCTGTCTCTATTTTGCTTATTCAGTTTGTTCATTAGATTCCACATGAGTGAAATAATATGGTAATTATCTTTTTAAATGACATATTCACTGGCCTAATACATTTACTTTGATAAATTGATGGTAAGATCCTCATTTACAGAGTCATTTGCTCTAACTCAGCATCCCTTTGAGCCTCTAAGTCAGCTCTGCAGGAGCCAGGGGAGAGGTTACAGCCCTCTCCCCATCCGCTGCTCTGGGAGTGCCTGGCCCAGACCTGGCTCTTCCTGGGCGGGTCCCTTGAGCGCCATGAGCAAGTGGAATTAAGAAGCTGGAACATCTTTTCATTCTAGTCCGGAATTGCCCAACCTGTGCTTCCAACCAAAGCGGGTAAAATGCCAGCTGCAGCTGCCTCTGCTGAGGCTGTCAAAAATGCGTGGCAGGAGCTGTCCCTGCATGGCATCATAGTAAGCTCAGGGTTAGAGAGGAAGCAGGGGTGCAAGGTACCCTGGCTGAGCCGAGTCTGCGGGGGGACTGAAGGCACACCATTACATGCAAACTTCTGTCGGTACGCTCCTCTTTCCCCCGTGACTCTGAGCCTCCTGAGGAGTCATGCATTCTGTCATCTGCTTCAGCATTAAAGAGCTTTGGGTCTTTGGGCAAGTCTCCAGTCTCTGGAACCAGGTCTCACAGCCTGCTGTGACTTGTTAAGAGATGTGGATTTCATTGTGAGAGAACGGGGAGAGCGGTGCAGTGAAAGCAGGTCATACAGTCACATGTGCATTGAAAGATTATTCTAGGGGGGTAATATGGAGATTATTTTGGGATGAAACTAGAAAAGAGAATATCACATAGGAAGTGGTTCCACTAACACAGATGAAAGATGGTGGTGTCCTAGAGTGGGAAAGAGGTTGGGTGTCTTCGTTTTCCAGGGCTGCCACAACAAAATACCACAGATGGGGTGGCTTAAACAACAGACATTCTCTAGTTCTGGAGCCTGGCAAGTCCAAGGTCAAGGTGCTGACAGGGTTGGGCTCCTTCTGAAAGCCAGGATGGAGGGATGGGTTCCAGGCTTCTCCCTGTGGTAGGCAGGTGGCCACCTCCTGCTTCCTCTGCACACGGCCCTCTGCACATGCACATGCTGGTGTCTCTTCTTATATGGACACAAGTCATATTGAATCAGGGCCCTGCCCTGAGGGTCTCACGTTAACTAGATCACTTCTTTAAAGACCTATCTCCAAATATGGTCACATCCGGAGGTACTAGGGGTTGGGGCTTCAACCTATAAATTTTCAGGGAGACCCAGTTCAGCCCATAACAGTGAAGTTGCAGAGAAACAGATGTAATTAAGAGATAGCAAAGAGGGTGAATATAGAAATACTGTGATTGACGAGCTATACAGGATGAGTAGGCAGATCTACTGCCTATCCCAAACATTGCATGGGGCATACATATACTAAAAATAAGTGTTCCTGATCTGAAATTCACATGTAACTGGGCATCCTGTATATTTATTTGCTAAATCTGGCAATCTTCATCTGTACTGAACAAGCTTCCTAGTCTGACACCCTGTATATTTACTTGCTAAATCTGGCAATCTTCATCTGCACTCAACAAGCTTCCTAGTCTGACACCAAAGTTACAGAACTCCTGGCCAGAAGGCGGTAACTAAAGTCACCACAATAACGACACAGTGGGGGCCTCTGGACCATCAGCCAGGCAGCAGTCCTGGGCAACCTATGTTATTGCATGCCTCCTTTTCATTTTGAATTTCTGCAGATTCCTTATAGAGCTTCTCTCCACACCAAGGCTCCCGTGTCTTCCCAATTCCAGGGGGAGCCATTTCCATTGTAATCTATAGGAATGGCACCCTCTGGAGTTGTGACTGGCATGGTGGCTTTGTCCCTACCCATCCATCCCTCCACCAGTTCAGGTATGGTGCAGTCCATTGTTCTTGTGAAGAACCTTCGCAAAGAAATGCTGGGCGGTGAATGAATATTTCACAAGCAATAGGGCTCAAGTCATGTTAATAAGAGAGATACAGACCCAGCAGGAAATGCATCTTCCTAGAGGTGGGCTGTGATTTTGTTCAGATGCTTTTCCAGAATACAAGCAGCAACTGAGAGTGGCTGTGCCTGTCCCTACATCCCGGCTGGTGAGATTAGCTGTCATCCTCCATCCTCCCAATCAGAACTAGGCCAAGGCTTCTCCTCCCCCCCACACCCCAGAACCAACAGCACACGAGTAAAGGAGAAGCTGCAGGCATTTAACTGGGGTGGAGAGGGCAGGAACAGGGCCAGGGGAGGGAGAGAGCTGAGTCCTAAGGAAGCACCAAGGGAAAGCCCTGAGCTTCCTGGTCACAGGACTAGGCCAGGTGACCTGGTGTGCTTTGAGACCTTTACCCCCATGCCATTAAAGAAAGGCTTGCCCTTTGTCAGGGCCAGGATATTCTGTTTGAGAAGGCAGATGGAGTATTACTCAGAACAGGCATGGTAAGCACTGTCCACGGCCACACAACAGGTTCCCCACCCCTTTTAGTGGACACCAGGTGCTGAGGAGTGGCTACAGGGAGGGGACAAGGTGGGGAGAAAGTGGCTGGGGTCACACCCTTGGGGTAGCCACACCTGAGTCACGTGATCTTGTTTTGAGCTTCCTAACTTTACTTGTGAACATTATTAACCCTTTTCCACCAGTGAGGAACCCCAGAGAGCAGGGCTGGCGAGGGTACACACAGAGGCCTGGACATGACCTGCGGGCCCTTGGGAAGTGGAAGGAGCATGTGGCTCACTTCCCACCATGGGGCCTGCCCAGTGGCTGGGAGGTCTTCCTGAGGATGTCCTGAAGTCTGCCCAAGTCAGAGCGCTGGAAGTGTGAGGTAGACCAGAAGGTCCAAACCTGCTGATGTAAGGGGAAGACATGGGCCAGGCATTTACCCCTGTGAGTCTGATCTCTGCATCTTTAGAAATGATCAAGGGCTTCTCTGGAGATTTGGGGGTCCTGTGGAATAACCCCAGAAAGCGGTGGGAGCAGGGATTGTCGCCGGCTGGGCTGGGCATGAAGGAAGCAGGAGCCTCGGAACCCAGCCCGTGAGGTCCATGGTGGCAGCCCCAGGTCCAAGGCAGCTGTACCACCGTGGGCATCAGTTCTGGGACAGGCCTCCAGGCCTCTGGAGCGGCTCCCCAGCTCCAGCGGCCAGCCTGGCTGCCCCTCCCTCGGCCCAGGCACGCGCTCCCAGAGGATGGCTGACATGACAGGCTCTGTGAAAGAGGCAGCATTGGAGCCTTACAATAGGCTGTGTACGACAGGGACCAAAAGCAAGGTGCCCACCAAGGACCTGGCGAAGGGCGGGCTGTGCCCAGGTCAGCGAGAGGGAATCGTGAACCAGACGGCTTCGAGAATGAGCCGTTACAACCATTAGAAATGAATGACAAGGAGAGAAGCTGCCTGAGCTGAGTTGTGAAACACACACAAGTCCATTGTGACATCGCCAGCAGGGAGGCTATAAGAAGAGAGGCTTTGGCAGTGTCACTCCCCTCAGCCCTGGCCTCCATCACCTCCTAGGCCAACAGCAAAGCCAAGACCATGCTCCTGTTGTCCATCTTGCTGCTTGTGTCCCAAGCCAAGGGTGCATATCCCGGTATGTCGTCCCTTCCCGCAGTGGCCAGAGCAGCTCTCCCAGGCAGGGCTGTGCTTGAAGTGGTCCTGCTCTTGTCCCCTTTGCCCAGTCAGTGGTGAGAATTAGGGACCAAAGGAGAGAGTCTGTTAGGGAGCTCATTAATTAGCTAATTGGCCACTAGGAGGCTGACCCAATGAATGTTAATGGAGTGACTCCTCCCCTGGGGGCCGGGCCGGGCTCTGTCCAGAGCGCAGATTTCCCTTCTTTGCACAGGCAGCCGTGGCCTTCGCTCTCAGCCTCATAGGAAATGGAGCTGCTCTGTCTGGAAAAGAATGTTCTAGAACAGTTCAGGGCTTCTGGAAGGTTCAGGCCCTTTCTGGGGACCACTGTGGCTTCCCTCACACATTAGTTTCCTATGGCTGCTCTAACCAACTACCACAAACGTGGCGGCTTAACGTGCACAAATGTCTTACCTCACCGTTAGTTCTGTTGGATACGAGTCCAACCTGGGTCTCATGCGGCGGGAACCAAGGTGTCAGCAGGACCGCATATCTGTCCACGGCTCTGGGGAGAGTCTGTTTCTAGCTTCTAGGGGTCATCCATTCCTCGGCTGTGGTTCCTTCTTCCATCTACAAAGCCAGTGACATTGTACCTCTCTGTGCTTTTCCCCCACAGTTCCTTGTCCCTTCTCTCCTCTCTTCCCCTACTCCTGTTAAGGACCCTCCAGATTACACTGGGCCCAGTCAGATTGTGCAGGACAATCTATCTGCCCATTTTAAAGTCAGCTCATTAGCAGCTTTAATTCCATCTCCAGAATCTCCTTTCCTTATAAGGCAATACCCATTAAGTCATGGAGCAAGAGGAAATGGGTATCTTTTTGGGGGTGTTCTTCTGCCCTACCACTCCATAGCTGACGCTGGGCCAATATTGTCCTTTGATTTCTCTCGGATGATCTGAGAAAGCAGCTCAATGAAGTGACTTGCCTGAACCCACAGTGCTGGAGGGGGCAGAGCCAACGCTTCTGACCCACACCCCAGGCTCTGCAACAAAATAAAGCGTTGTTGGCTTAGCACTTCCCAGGGCCAGCCTCAGTTTCTTTATGTCTAGAATGGGCATAATGATAGCTACCTAGAAGCCTCCTGATTAAGTGTTGCCCCCTTTCCCTCCCTTCCTCTTCCATTCCACCAGAATGCGGTAAAAGACCCATTTTTGAGGCAAGACCTCAGTACTCCAGAATCATAGAGGGGAAGGAGGCTGAGGTGGGTGAGTTCCCGTGGCTGGTGAGTATTCAGGCAGGAAATGAGCATTTTTGTGGTGGCGCAATCATCGATGACTGGTGGATTGTCACTGCTGCTCACTGCTTACATGGTGGGAAGCTAGAGTAAGTATCAAGAGCCCATCTCTGTTGCTTCTGACACTGTCTGCCCCCGCAGCACCCCCACACTCATCCAGACCTGATTGCTAAGGGGGATCCTCGGGCTGGTCAGTCCTCAGTCAGTCATGGTGGCCCTCAGGATGAGCAGGCAGTGAACCTGAGGCCGGCACTCTGCTGTGCCCTCCTCGTGATCACCCAGGGCCAATAACTGTGGTCTCCCTGCGGTCACTCTCCATCCTCTCCAGGAATAGCTGTGGCTTGTGGAGCTAAAGGACTTGGTCCATTTACCTCTCCTAGGACAGGCAGGTCCTGCCAGGAGGAAATTTTTCCTAGCCCTGAAAGTCTGACACCCTGAAGCAGGGAGAATGAGCAACCATACTTCACAGAGAGGGAAGCTGAGGTCCAACAGGGTTGGGTGACTCACCCAAGGTACACCCCCAGGAGACAGAAACAGGATTTAAATCCTAGACCCAGCCCTTGTGCCTTCTGCTACACCTACTGCACCACCTCAGGAAAGTTTAAAGTACACGTTAAGGAGTAAATCAAATGCCTGGGGACAGTTTCGCCCTGGCATAACCAGGGAAGCCGGGTGCACCTGCCCCCACGGCTATTGGACAGCCCCTGGCCATTCTGCGTGGAGGGAATTCCAGAGTTAATAATGAAGATTCTTTCTGTTTAATTAGGGACGTGTCTAGATGAAATTTTGTTCTGGGGTCTCTAAGTTGCTGGTAGACAAATCGACGTGATAATACCTTACCTATCAGAGGGCTCGTTTGATTTATGCCAAGTGGTTTTCTGTGGGCTCCTCGGAGCACCCGAAGCTAAGTCCCACCTTCACACCAGTAGGCAGAGGTGCCTCCTTAATGTCTCTGGGATGGAGCTGGACAGCAGAGTCGTCCTTTTCTACCTTCTTAAAATCCTCCCATCTTCCCAGCAACAGCCCCAGCAGAACACGTCGTCCAGGCCCCTAGAACTCTATGGGATGTGGGTTTGGGGGGCACAGAGACTTCCCTGTGCTTTGTGGCTTTCCTTCCCCTCCCACCTTCCCCTCTCTGGTTCTGTGCCACCAGACCAAGAGACCTGAATGTCGTGCTGGGAACCAACGACTTACAGACTCCATCCCTGGAAGTCAAGGGGGTCACCAGCATCGTCATTCACAAGGACTTTGAAATATCGAGCGTGAACAACGACATCGCCTTGCTGCTGTTGAGCTCGCGCATCACGTTCAGCGGCCTGAAAGAACCCATTTGCATGCCCAGGCAGCCCAGCCCCTCCACCTGGAGCGAATGTTGGGTGGCAGGATGGGGACAGACCAAACCTGGTACGTGAGAGCACAGCATCTTCTGATAGTTGCTAAGGAGCAGCCACACCACAGGCTCCGAGGAGGAGCCCTTCCATCTGAAGGAGACGGGAGGGTGAAAGAGAGAGAGGGCCGGGGACCATGGCAAGAAAAAGACTTGCATTGGAGCAAACCCCGCAGGGCCTCAGAGGCCCAATCTCAGGCTCATCAGAGGGCCAAGGAAGCACTCCCCAGAGCCCCAAGCTGAAAGGCCAGGTCTCGGACAGCCCCCGAGTGTGGTTGGCCCCCAAGCGTGGTTGTGTTCAGCCAGCACAGAGCAGCCTTGTATGTTTGTTTCATTGAATTTGAACCCCCCAGTTTGCCAGGAGTGCCTCTACTCTGTATTCTTTCATGTCTCCCTTGATTCACACATTGATGTTTCCCACCTGGCTTCTCCAGGCATTCAAGACGCCTGCCCTGGCCTGGGTGGGTGGCTCTGGAGTGCTGCCCAGTGGCTCATGGAAACGAATCTGTTGTTACTTGTTACCTGTTGTTACATTGTTGCTTTGCCAAATAGGAGGAACAGTACCAGGGCAGAAAGGGATTATGAAAGCCTTCCTGGACTGTCCCCAAGAAAACAGAATAAAACCAAAAGCAAATAGGAGGGCAATGGAAATGGCCCGACCCTGTCTCAGACCTGGAAGGGACTCTAGGTCCATAGGGATGCTTGGCAACGAGCTGGGGTCTGGAAAATGGCCAGTATTTCAGAAGTTCAGTAGCTAGAGAGCAACTGGTATCTGACTGGCTGGGACTCCAGGCACCACTCAAAAGTGGGAAGAGGAGGAGGAGGCCTCCTGGGTAAAAAAAGGCTCAACAAGGAGAAGAATTTTAAATGTCTGTGTGGTCGCAGTTAATGAGATGGAGAGAAGTCATGGAAGCTGGCTGGAAAGGACCTTGGCAAATCCCCTGGAAAGCTCCCCTCTCCTGGAGGGTGTGAGTACTTTCTCCCTGCGAGTGTGCAGGGGAAGGGCCGTACTCTCAAAGTAAAAAGTGGCAGTAGGCAGATGTGATGAAGAGGCAGGATGACACTGAGAAAGGACCCATAGCCAGTTCCAAGAGGTCAAGTCTGTAGGGCCGGTTGGAGTCAAGTGAGGTGTCTTCTTAGAAGCAGGGATAAGATTTAGAATAAGAGGACTAATTCAAGCGGGTATGTAATCGTTCCGGAGCAACCTAGGGTGTGGACTGAGTAAGCTGCGTGTGATGCCTGGGATGAAGGAGAGTGAGGGGCCCGGAGGATGTGAAGGAAGGTGCACGGGGTCTGGTGGGATGCAGGGGTGTTCGGGGTGGTCGAAGGTGTAGTCATTGCATAATTGATGGGGGGAGGGGTGCTGTCCAGTGACTCTTCTAATGTACTTTCTCTGTGGGCCAGATGACAAAAACTCTATGGGAACTGACCTATTGAAAGTGCCAATGATCATCATGGATTGGGAGAAGTGTTCAAAGATATTTCCAAAACTTACCCAAAACATGCTGTGTGCTGGATATGAGAATGTGAGCTATGATGCATGCCAGGTAACTAGCGGATCTCTCCTCCCTCACTCTATGGGCCCCACCCCCACCCCCGGGCTGCCAGTGCAAGGGTATCCTCTCCCCAGTGGGAATAAATGAGGAGTCTGGGAAATGTATGGGAATCAGGGTGTGGCCATGGGAATGGGAACATAGAGTGGTGGGGTGGGGGGTGCTGCATGTCGGGTCCTTAGGATACCAATGCATGCTGGGAGTTGGTACGCAGCAACCCTGCATCTGTATTTGGGGTCTTCTCCAGGTACACCACATAAGTAGAGCTCCAAGACTTTTCCCATTACGGGGACTTCTTAAACAAAAAGCCAAGGAGCATCTGAGATCCATATAGGGAATCATTTTTTACTCACTAATTTAGCAGTCTTTGTTGGGCGCAGAAAGCCCAGGGGATTCAGCCGTGAATGAGACAGGGTTTCTCACCTCAGGGAGCCCACAGTCTCCTGGGCAGGGAGGAGGGTAAACTGCTGTAATGTCTTGTATAATGCATATGGGTTACCAATCTGATAGCTTAGTATCTCTTTACTAAAATGAACACAAACATTGAATAATAAAACCATTTTTTGTTTGATGCTAGGAAAAAATAGAAAAACTTCAGCAATTAGCTTCCTCTGGCCCTAAGGATGATTGATGGGGTTTATCTTTAAAGTTCAAAGATGCCTTCTTCACCTTGGGAGGGATCACCCTGATGAGCCCAGTCAGTCCTGCTCACTGGCTGGATGGTGGACCTGGCAGCTGGTGTAAAACTACAAATGCAGATAGATGTTCACTGTTCTGTGGGGTGATGGAAGGCCGTGTCATGGGAGGGAGAGTATGTACCGTTTAACGTTAGCAGATTGTCATGTTCCCTGGCAGCCCATGAGATGGGGCCTTGGAGGGAACTAGGGGGTAGGGGGCATGGAGGGAGAGGAGAATGGAGAAGGGGCTCTGAGAAGAGGGAGTGTGCTTCGGCAGCTCCTACCAGGTTCAGAAGGAGCCCTCACATGGTGAATGCTGTGAGGGCTGAACAGAGAGGTAGAATCGACATCTCGGGAACCTTGTATTTTTCTCACATTCTGGACAATTTAAACATTGCAAAGCAGAAAGGAGAATTGGGACCTGGGCCTTATGTTATAAAACAAAAACAAAGGCTGTGGAAGATGGAGAGAAGATGGACTGACTGGATATGTCATGTATAAGGAATGATGGAGTGGTGAGTTCCCTGGGTTTTCTTTTTGCTTCTTATATGTATCGGACTGGATGCTAGAGAAACCCACAACGCAGAAGTGCCAATGGGCACAGGCAAAATACAACCAAAACAAAATGAAAACAAGAACACCGCTCTCTGGACCAGGAAAACCCCACAGTGCTCCACCCCACCTGCCAAGGTCAAGTGGGCAGCCTTGACTAGCCCTTTTGCTGTCTGCCACGGTGCTGTCCGGGCAGGCTGAGTGGAGAGTGGGACTTGACTGCCCTCTAGGAATAATGAGCCATCCCCTGCCTTGCTTGGTGTCACTGAGGACCTTGGACTTCCACTGTATTCAGGTGTCACTGGGCCCTCCTGCCCATCCCCTTGGCGTCATCACTGGCCTGAGTGGGCAGCCTGGACTTCCACCCCAACCCCATGATACAGAGTTGGTAACCCCCTGCCCCGACTCCAGTTTCACAAGAGGCCTGTTAAAACAAGATTTAAATCAGAACCTGAGTCTCGTAACCTCTAATACTCAAGGCCATACTCGAGACAGGGTCTGTCATAACTGGAATAGAGAGCTGCACTAATATACGTGGATTCCATTTATTGAAGCACAAAATATGGAAGAATAAAGCTGAAAATTTGAGTACAGAATCCTTTTTTGAAGAAAAAAAATTGAGAGTCGTAATTCCTAGAACAAGTTCAATTAAAACTTAACTCAAAATGGATCATGTACTTAATTGCAAAACTGTCAGAACTCTTAGAAAATTCAACATGGAAAACGTTTTGGGCGACTCACAAAAGGAAAAGTTGACAAACTGGACCTCATCAGAATCAAAAATGTTTCTCTGTGAAAGACCCTATTAAGAGGATGAAAAGACAAGCCACAGACTGTGAGATAATGCCCGAGGAGGAATTACATGATATACAATGGACTTTCAAACTCAACTGTAGGCGAACGAAGTACAATTACAAAGTGGGCAGAAGACGTGGACAGACGTCGGCCTGAAGAGGATAGACTGACGGCAAATGAGAACACGAGACGTCCGATGTCAGTGGCCATGAAGCAAACGCAAATTAAAACCACAATGAGGCATCACTACCCGCCTCTCAGAATGGCTGAAATAAAGTAATAACAACAACAGCCATAGTAGTGACAATAATAATAACGACACCAGATGCTGGCAAGAAGGCTGAGAAACTGGGTACGAAACAGTCCCACCGCTCTGGAAAACAACTCTGGCCATGTACCCAAATGCTACTCTTGGACATATATTTCCGAGAAACGAAGGCTTGTGTTCACTCCAAAACCTGTGCAGGAGTGTTTCTAGAAACTTTATCTGTAACACCCCCAAGTCAGAAACAGGTTTTTCAAGACGTGGGTGGCTAAGTAAGCCGAGGCACGCACCACAGGACACCGCTCAGCTGCGATAAGACACACCTGCTGACGCAGCAGCGATCGTGGCTCTCCAGGGGCGTGTGCTGCGTGAACTAAAGCAAGCCCCAAAGGCCACGCACCGTCACATAACACCCTTTACAAAACGTTCTTCAAATGGCAAAACCGCAGAGATGGAGAGGCACAGGTCAGTGGTTGCTGCAGCGGCTTAAGGAAGGGCTGGGGGTGGGAGGGGCGTGGATGTGGCACAGAAAGGGCGGCGGGAGAGGTCCCTGCAGGGTGGAGTGTTCTCCTGTTGGACCGTACCCGTGTGTCTGCGCTGGCTGTGCTTCTGTACCAGAGTTTTGCAAGATATCATCCTTGGGGGAAACATGAAAGGGTACATGAAATCTCTCCGTATCATTTCTTACAAGTGCATATGACTCTACAATGACATCCAAAACAAAAACCAGAGGAGACAAAGCTTCCTGAACATAGCCGTTAAGGGAAGATCATGGATCCTAGCTGAGCCATAGATGCATCCAGTTGTTCCTGGAGCAGGAGACCAAGGGGAAAGGGGAAACCCCACTGAAGGGACGGTGTGGTTACAAGAGAAAATTCCAGACAGAATGTGGGGGAAACTGCAGAGGCTTGAAACAGCATCATGTGTTCAGGGAAATTCCAGTACTTCGGAAGCCAGAGGCAACACGATGGGTGTGGAGAGGGGAACAGATTGGTAAGCGAGGTTCTCCCAGGTGTCTCTCCTGCTGCTCACCCACAAGTGTAAGGATCAGGACCCACCCACACACTCCCACTCTCCTTTCAATCTCTGTGCCTCAGCGCCATCCCGTATTCAAATAGCCAAACCAACTGCGGTGGAATTTAAAATAATCAAGCGCCATGTTTGGTGACATTTTCTGTACTGTCTGCTTTGATGGCTGGAGCTGCTGTCCCGGAGTTTTGTGTCGAACTCTCCCCTGTACTTTAGTGCAAGCTTCTGAAATTAACCCTCTGTTACTAAGGGCGCTGGAAATGAATGTGCTGCTACAGGCTTAAGCTTTTTGTTTGAAGTTGTGAAATGCAACGTTTGGCTCTCTGTTTAGAAAGCTCCCTAGTGTCGACAACAAGCTGCCGCGGATCCCATCAAGGGAATTTTTCTGAGATTATTCACTGTTATCATCACTTAAAAACAAAGGAACCAAGCAGAAAGTCTCCTAGGGTTTAAAAGTAATTGCCCTTAAAAGTAAAATGACACTTTTTAAACTTAGCAAATTTTAAAGAAGCATGAATCACATAATTAAGGGAAATGATCGTTTTATAATGGTGATGTTGAACTATGTTCAAACAATGGCAGTAAGAGTAGGCTATGCTTAAAACACAAATTAAAAGTAAATGCAGAAATGAAGACCAGTTAGATTTGTTGGGTTTACTTTCCCCAGAACTTTTCTTCTTTGTAGTCCCCTGAGTAAGGGTAGACCATGAGAAGAAACTTTCCATTTTAAAAATAATCACTTTTAGTGCCACTGAGAGCGGAAGGAGGGGAACAGCTCCTGAAAAATACTTTATGTGATTGGTGATTGATTAGAACATCCCTCTATAACTTAGTACTTGTAAAAAATAAAAAAAAATAAAAATAATCACTTTTAAGTGGCATAGTCAAGCAAAATATAAAGTCGGACATACTCCCCCCACCCCCAGCTAGTAACGTGATACTTTGGTGAAGGACTAGCAGCCTCTGGAACACCAATCAGTACAAGGGAGGGCACTGTTTCCTGTCTCCCCAACCCTCGCAGGAATGTTGTCTTATCCACATGTGAATTCCCAGGGCCTAGTGCAGCGCTCGGCACATAAAAATTGCTCAGCAAATGTTTGTCAAGAACACGAACTTTCCAGGGAAGCCAGCAACTCCCTGTCCGCAAGCTATCCCCAGCAGAGGGGGCACCCGAGAGAAGCCCTAAAGGAGGCAGAGACCTGCAGGGACAGAGGGGCCCACAAGCCAGCCGCCAACCAGGCTGTTGGGCAGTTTGGTGATGGGGCTGTCAAGCTGAGTTGGATTTAGACCTGAACTACTTTTTTTAGACTTTTTTTAGGGCGGTTTTAGGTTCACCGCAAAATTGAGAGGAAGGTACAGAGATTTCCCATGGACCTCCTGCCCCCACACAGGCACCGCCTCCCCCCCTGCCCAGAGTCCACGGCTTACTCTAGGGTCGCTCTGGTCATTCTGTGCGTTTGGGCAAACGTATGGTGGCATGTATACGTTAATTACAGTGCCGTGAAGAGTAGCTTTGCCACCCCGGGCCGCCGGCCACAGTGCCGTCTCATGCACAACCCTCTCCATACTTGCAGGGAAGTCTTACCTCACCCACAGAGTCTCAGACTTTTAGGGTCACAGGTGTTCAGAGCCGAAAAGGGATGTGGAGAAGTATTTCATCAAAACTCTGTTTCACAGATGAGAAAACATGATTATTTTAATCAACAATCATTTCCTTCACTATCTGAATGGTTCTGAAGCAGTGTGATAACTTCAGAGCTCTTCCACCCATATTTGGTAATTTCATTTTTCCACCGTCCTGCAGGATCGGCTGGGTAGGCAGGCCTCACTCCCCCTGTTTAGACAGATGAGAAAACAGGGACTTAGGATTCAAGTGATTTCCCCTTAGTCCAGGGAAGGGTGGGCTCAGGCTGGAAGCTTGGATAGAAGCCCCCACCCCCTCAAAACACAGGAGTGACCACACGGTGTAATTATCTCACAGCGGTGGACTTGGGAGGCTCTTGTGGTCAGTATGTTTCTAACCAGATGGGTCCTTGGCCACCAGCCTTAGTCCTCGGAGGAAAGTGTTTCTTAGGATGGGCTGTCATCAGCATTGGGTCCTTACTGGCTGAGACCAGTCCCTCCTTTGGGACAATCCTTGCTTTCTTTAAGAGGAAGAGAAAAAATGTAAAGGTTTTGTGCATAAAAGGACACATATTTACAGATGTTCCTCTTGGGCCTCAGCAGTCCATGAAGGGAATCTCTGTTTCCTGAATCTACAAGTAATATTTCTAATATGTAAGGGTCAAGTAGTAATACTACTGCACTTCCGGAGCACCTACTATATAGCATTTACTCTGTGCTGAGTGTTTTATAGATTTTCAAAATTTCACTTGCCAACAATCTCGGGAACTAGTTGGTATTATCTCTATTTTAATGATGCAGAAATTGAGGTTTATAAAAGATTATTTGCCCAAGGACAGTGCGCTCCTTGTTAAGTAAAGAAATAAATAGTCAATGCAACATATTAATAAAAATTGTATAACATTCATGCCTTCATAAACTAGAAGGAAATTATAAAAACCTCATTTGTGGAAGGAGCTATCTGAGTAGAACTGTTGATTTGCTTCTTGCTCTATGACTTTGAAACAGAGCTAACGCAAAGAAAAATGTCCACCTACAAAAAACAGACAAAGGGTAGAGGCAGCGCTTTGTATTGGAAAAGGTCATTTTGGTTTTGGCTCACACTGACCGGGTATCCTTGAGCTCTGACCTCTCTGTAAATTCTGCTCTGTTTAACCCTCTATTTGGGGGTGCATTTGCTCCACAGTCAGCCCAAACTCTGCTTGAATACAATTTCTTTATCTTCCCCTGCACTTTAATATCTCCTAACCACACTCCATGACCTTGGAACTAGTCACTACCATCCATGTCCCATGTCACCAGCCATCGGATCGTGTGGCTTTCAACCCGCCCCTCCCATCCTGACCTTCAGACCCTCATCATTTCCCCTCGTCTTAACTAGCCTCTCTACCTCCTGACGAACTCCTCTTTAAATGGTCCCACAAATCTGTCAAATTCCTACTCATCCTTCAAATGAAGTCTGTTCTGACAGAACTCTCCCCAGCAGAATCAGCCCCTCCCCCTCTCTGCTCTGCTTCTATCTTTGCTCACATTTCTCCTGCCTCATCAAACACAATGAGTCCTATTTGTGTACATCTTTGTCCCTGCCCCCCCCCACAACCAGAGCATAAGGCCTTGTATCCCAATTGCCTGACAATTGGTTTTTCCTCAATGAAAACTTGTGAAATCGGAGTGATCAGCCTTTTTTGACCTTCACTTTTGTAATTATAAAATGAGAATCAAAATACCTACCTCACAGAAATATAAGGTGATGAGGTTGAGGAGGGAAAGAAACTAAGGGGTTAACACAGGCTTCGCACATGTCCCGGAAATGTGAACCCTCCTCCTGCCCCATCAAAGTTGTTACAATATTCCAACCATCCTAGTCATCTGTGTGCGGCCAGGGCAGGGGCCGTCTCCCCACTGAAGACAGACTGCTCGAGTGATGGCTGCCCACCACAGCTTTAGTGAGACGTGAGTGAGTGGCAGGTGGAAAGAACGTGTGCTTTGGTGTCAGGAAGTCCTGGCTCCAACTCTGGCCTGGCCACTATGGAACCCCGAGCAAGTCCTGATCCCCCTGAAGCGTCACTTTCCCTGTATCGAGTGGACAGAAGGAAGCCATACGTATGTGTGCCACACTGTAGGGACTTGGTCCGTACTTTCTATATAAATAATCATGTGAGTCAGACCCACACGATTCTACCCTGGAGGGGCACACATACAGAAAAACTTAGCTCACTTACCACCCCCAATAAACCCACACCAAAGGGTTAAAGCGTTCCCCCTCAGGCCTCTGCGAGCCCACCCAATGCACACCCACGACCCTAACAACGCTTCTCATGTCTGTTTTCATTTCCTTCTCTCTACAGCCCTTTCTTTTTCTCTTTGCCATACCATGGCTAACGTTTAGTGAACAGCTACTATACTTTTAGCAAATAAATATATTGAGATAAATCATTGATTTTTACATAACACTATGAGTTTTAAAGTTTATTTTTTATTGAAGTATAGTTGGCATACAGTCTTACGTTGGATATATTGGTTTCAGGTGTACAGTACAGTAATTGCACATTCTTATGCCTCACAATGTGATCACCTCACTAACTCTGGCAGCGCTCTGTCACTGTGTAGATGCATCACGACATGGTTGACTATATTTCCTTCTCCTTTTCGCCCATGCCCCACCCCCTCATTCTGATAACCAACCCTGTGGTCTCTGTTTCTGAGTCTGAGTCTGTTTCTGTCTTGTTTTGCTTGTTTTATTTTAGATTTCAGAGCGTCTGACTTGCTAAGACCCACAGAACCAGTCCCCCCTCTTCTCTCAGCCTCTGCATATGCATTCATCTCCTAGCTCCCCAGCAGCTGGAGTTATTTTTACCAGGCCCTTCCTCCTCCTCCCTCTTCAGCCCGCCCACCCACTGCCCATGTCCTGCAGCCCATGGTTCCTGGGGCCAGCCTGGCGGCAGCGCCCTCATCCCATGTGCCCGGGATGGGGCAGGCGATGGTCAGCGGTGACAGGTTGCCTCTGGCAACCTGGAGTAAGGGAGGCCAGTGGGTCCTCCTCCATCAATGACAGTTAATGGACAAATGGACAGTTTAGAATGGGACTTGCCACTGAACTGTGTTCTCTGCCCACAGGGTGACAGTGGGGGGCCTCTCGTCTGTACCACGGAATCTGACAAGAAGTGGTACCAGGTGGGCATCGTCAGCTGGGGAAGGAGCTGTGGACAGAAGGACATTCCAGGAGTCTACACCTTGTTAGAAAACTATAGCCCCTGGATCAAGAAGGTGACTGAGGTGGAGGGAAGGCCCTACAACACTCAGATAATGAGAGCTCCTTCCCCACAGAAACTGATGGCATCCCAGGCCCCAGAGTCCCCAGAGCCAGGCAGCCCCAGACTCCGGCTCCTGCTCTGCCTTCTGTTCTACATGCTGTTCTAGGCCATTTTCTACTGATAATAAAACAGGGGCTCTTCCTTCACCAAGGGGGTGTGCGAGAGCATGCCGCCAGCAGAGGGACTGGCTGCGGTTCAGAGCTGAGGGCCAGAAACAAAGGTGGCTAACACGGTGGAACACTACGCAGCCATAAAAAGTGAAGGAAGTCTTTCCCTCCGTGGCAGCACGGATGGACCTGGAGATTACTACATTGAGTGAAATACGCCAGTCAGAGAATGACAAATACCATAGGATCTCACTTACACGTGGAATCTAATAAACAAAATAAACTGACAAATGACAGAGAAAAAAGAGGCATGGACACATGGAACAGACTGACAGCAGTCAGAGGGAAGGGGAAGGGAGAGACTGAATGAAAAAAGGTAAAGGGATCAAAGAACATACATGAGTAACCCATGGACACAGACAAGAGTGGGCAATGGCTGAAGGGAAGGGAGTGCATGCAGGCTGGGTGGAGGTGGGTCGAAGGGGGAAATGCAGACATCTATAATAGTGTCAACAATAAAACTAAATAACGTTTAAAAAATAGAAAGCAGGACCAGAAACTCAGGCCACCCAGAGCCCTGGCTCAGGGACTAGGCTTTGGGTCCTCCGTGAGTCGGGACTCTCTCCACTGCAGGTGAGTCACCGCGCTCACACCTGCAAGGCCCAGAAGGTTGTTTGTAGAAGTACATAACAGAAAAGCCGGGAGTGGTGTATCGGCTTCAGTCATGGCTGAATCTAGGAGCTCAGCACACACTGAGAGGGACCGTTTCTCAAACAGGGCTTCCCTGCTGTGGTCTTACTGACCATCAGTCTATCCCATTTGTGCCCCACCAGCCAAGCAGGCTCCTTGGAAACAGGGCCTTGTTCCTGATAATTCCAGCACAAGTCTCTGGTCTAACTCTTGTGACTCATCAGCTTCATAAAAGACCCAAAAACTTCCATGTCTGCCTAGAAGGAGACCCTTATCTCCTATAGCCACAGGGCTGCAACGGCAAAAAGTCAGTCTCATCTTGTGACCAGCTGAATCAGTGTGTGAGCTGCACCCCCAGCCTTGTGGGGAGTCTACTCTTAAAGGCATTGGTTGAGAAGAAACGAGACCCTGAAAATTGGAATGGGGATGTGTGAAAAGACCCTGGTGGAGCTGGGGACATGGGGCCCCTAAATTCTGATGAGTCGTCTTTGCCAGGGGCGACAGTCTCTCCACCCTCAGGAAAAGTGACCTCTTTACCCATCCAAGGGTATTCACCCTGCATTGCCTGAGGAAAGGTTAGTGGCCTTTCCTCAGGCAGCTGCCAAACGAGGCAATGCTGATTCTCCTCAGGACCCAACCCATTGCCCTCTCTGCTTCTATAACTGGACTCCAGTCCCAGCAGACCCCTAAAGACGAGGTACAAAGTGTGACCAATGAGGAGAGCACTACACTCCCAAAGAACCCCTTGAGTTTTCTAACACAGAAAGAAATCTGGGCAATGTGTGGGAATGGATATTAAGGGTGGGACAATGGTGGCAGGCACATAAGTTTGGTTCAGGTGAATTTTCTGATAGGGGTTCCATATCTAATGTTACACCTAATGATGCCTCTGCATTGCTGTTCCTGGAGCTGGGAAGGGCTCTAACAGTTTGGGTGGTTGGTGGGAGACCCACAGAGAGTGAGTTAGAAACCTGCACCTGCGTGGGGTTAGTGTAGGCAGAGGAAGGGATTCAAAGACTTAGGGGGATTGGAATGTTGAGGTGGGTTTGTTATTTGAGGCCTTAGTCACCCACCCTGGGAAGACATAGCTGTGAGGGAATAAATTTGCAAGGGGAACCCAGCATCCTGGGAGAGCTGTGATCGCTCTTCTCTGTAGGCCAGACCTCGCGGTGGGAACCGCAGGCACTGGATTCGGAAACCTGAATGCAGTGCGGGTCATTGGGTCCCCGGAGTGGTGGGGACAAGTGGCGGCAGGCAACCACCAGAAGCGACAGGGTGTGGTTACTGAGCAGACCGAGAGACAAAGCAGCACTCCGAATGGTGTGCCGTGTGCAGGCCTGCCGGGTCAGCGTGCTAGGTTCCTAGGGCTGAAATGGAAAGGAACCCGACTGAAGTCTCACGTGCTCTGTGTAAGCAGAAAGTTCTAGGTCAAGTGAATAAAGTCCAGTCTGAATCATATACAGAGTGGTGGCCCTCGGTCCACTCTCAGACTGAGCCAGTTTGCAGACCCCAGAGTGCCTTGAGCAAAAGGGAGGTGGGTCCCCAGATGAAGGAGCCTGGGACACCACCAAATATTTACACTGTGACTCTTCCTCTGGCCTTCCCCAGGGGCCTATGACCAGTCCCTGGGGTCACTGCATTGGGGACAAGGAAATAATCAGGCCTTTGGGGACTACTGGACCCCAGCTCTGAGCTGACACTGACTCCGGGACACCCAGCATCATTGTGGCCCCAGGCAGGGCAGGGATCGTGGGGGTCAGGGACTGAGGGAGTGTTGGCTCAAGTCCATCTCCCAGAGGACCCAGTGAGTCCCCAGCATCACCCTGGGTGATTCCCCCAATGCTGGAACGTGTAACTGGGACAGACATGCTGAGCAGCTGGCAGAAGCCCACATGGTCCCCTGGCTGGTAGCAGGAGGGATATTATGTGGGAAAGGCCAGGTGGGAGGCAGAACTGCCCCTCCCTAGGAGACTAGTGAACCAAAGTGACACCACGTTCCTGGAAGGACCGTGGAGATTAGTGCCACCATCAGGACTTAACGGATGCAGGCACAGTGATGCCCACCCATCTCTCCTCTCTGGCCTGGGCAGAGGAGTGACAGGTCTTCGAGAAGGACAGAGGGTTTCTGTAAGCTCAACCAGGTGGTGAGACCCACTGCAGCTGCTGTGCCAGAGGTGGTTTCCTGGCCTGAGAAAATGACCACGCCTCCTAGTACTGGCTATGTAGCTATTGATCTAGAAAATGCCTTCCTCTCTATCCCTGTCCCTAAGGTCCACTAGAAGCAGTTACCTTTCAGCTGACAGGGCCAGCATTGACACCTTCAGTGCTCTGCCTCAGGGGTCTATCGGCTCTCGGGCCTAGGTCAGAGTTCAGTTTTTCAGGGATCTTGGTCACAAGAACCCATTCCCTTCTATAAGATACCATGCTGGCCCATTGCACTGATGCGGATTAGGGGAAGTCAGCAAGAAGCAGCAAGTACTCTAGACTTATTGGTCATAACCTGCTGGGGGTGGGAAACAAATCTGACACGTTTCAGGGTCCTTCCACCACAGGTGAAATTTCTAGGTCACCCCACCAGGTAAAGGACCATGACTGGCTGAGGTGCTTGCTGAGGGCAAAGGAAATGCAGAACAGGGTGTGGAAGAAGGTCGTTATAAATACCAGCTATGACCATGTGACTGGTTACAGAAACAGAGACTGTAATTGTTATATTCTTTCCTTATTTTTGTTATGAATGTTTGTGTATGTATAGATTAAACATCTGGGCTTTCTTTTCTCCATAACATGCAACATAAAGTAAGTATTGTGAACTTTGTAAGGGACTTTATGTGGAATAGTACTCAAGTTACAGGATACTGGGAAGGTTAAACATCAGCCAAGGACCTTGCATCCTCTTCTGGAGAAAGGGTTAGTGCATTTTCAGTTGTATATAGGACCGTTATATCACATTAGGTGGAAGTATGACCTTGTTATTGCCTTTATCTGGAGGTCAAGTTGATTTAAGGAGATGTATATGGGTGGCAAGGGGTGAACTTGTGGTGATTCATTTTATGTTTCGATGTGGAGGGTACTTTTAGGCAAAATTAACATTTAAAGTGTGAAACCTGGAGTCAGCACATCTCCTTCTACACTGTGGGTGGACCTCACCCCATCAGCTGAAGTCCTGAATAGAACCAAAAGGCCAGCCACCCTGAGCAAGAAGGAATTCTCCAGCAGACTGCCTCTGAGTTTCATTGGCACCACCAGCTCTCCAGGGGCTCTAGGACACCAGCCCACCGTGCAGACTCGGACTTGTCAGTCTCCACAATCACATGAGCCAGTTCTCTCTGATGGATCTTTGTGTATCTGCACATGCTCTCTGTGGTTCTCTTTCTCCGGAAACCCTGATGAACGCAGCGAGGACCATCTTCAGCACAGCGAGGGGGCTGCTGCAGTAAGGAGCTGGAGGCGGTGTCGCCGTGGTACATCAAACTAAGCTGTGCAGTGCTTGGTCACGATGTAGAAACAGAGTTGACAAGTTCCAGTCAATTCACTTATGACTGGTCATGCCACATGACTGTCACGCATATCCCATCAGAGTTTTAATCAGAGTTGTAGCTCCTAAGCTGTCTGCTGAGGTGCCCCAGGGCACTGGGCAAATTCAGGGGACACGATGGAGAGACAGAGACATCTGTTGGACATGGAGGGAGCAGCAGCAGCTGTGGGACACTGAGCAGACAACTACTATTAGTTATTTGGACTTAACGACTTACTAGATGCAGTCTTTAAGTGTTTCTTTTGGACTAGGGGTGCAGTGAGAAGAGAATTCCCAGGACACTAACGGCCCATGAACCGAGAAATTCTGGGAACCTTTGACCTAGTGGGTAACTGCCGATGGCAACACTTTGTATTTCAGAATAAAGCGTGGGCTCTAATAGTGACTTGTGCACCTTGGCTGTGACGAGGGTTCTCATGAACTGGATCATTTTTAGAAGTGCTAGGCAAGTCTACTGTGGAACGCCACTCTACTGGAGGTAGATGTTTCTCTCATGGCCAGATTGGAGCTGTGAGTGAGGGGAGGAAGACCACGGAGGTTAAGCGCTGCTTTGGTCACATGACATCGAGTACAGAGCATCCACGTGATTGGCGACTGCTGATACAGACTTTGATCACCTGGCTGAGGCAGTGCTCACTGGGTTTCTCCACGATGAGGCTGCTTTGTCACCCCCTTTTCGTGCTGTCCTCTTTGGAAGGAAGTCACAATGCCCAGCCAGCCCCCTCTTAAGGCATGGTGAGTTATGCTCCACCTCCCTTAGGGCAGAGTATATTTATCTAGAATTCTTCTTCACGAAACTTTTGTCTTTCTTTCTGACTTATTATGTTATTGAATCACCTATACCAGTATGGACCCATGGATACTTATATTCACTTTGGGTTATAATCCAAAACTATTTGTTAATTGTATGGCTCAACTTTGCCAGCTTTCATCACTGGGGGCTCTCTGTTGTCTCCTGTGCCCCTTTGGCATGCCCCTGTCAATGTGTGTATGTGTGAGTGTGTGTGAGTACATGTGTTTTAAACACTTCCTTACTTCCTGGCACTGCAGGATGCTACAAAGAAGCCCATCCTGGCACCTAATAGAACGGCTACTCACTAAATATTTGCTGAATAAATGACTAAATAAAAGACAATGGAAGACAGGGAAGAGGGGAAGGAGAAAGGAAGGAAGGGAAGGAGGGAAGCAGGGAGGAGACAGCTGAACTGGTCCAGAGTTAGAATTTTGATGGCAGGTAAGATAGAAGGACACAGGGACAATTGAACTGTGGGCATGGACAGCAGTGTAACTGGGAAGAGGAGCTGTGAGAGAGGACCCGGCTGAAGGCTTTGAACGGTAGGAGGACAAGGAGCCTGCCTTGGGCTGCAAGGATCAAGGGAAGCTCTGAGCCGAGGAGGTAACATTCGGACAAGATCTTGAGGACCAGCATGAAGGACAGAGCTGAGCTTCTGCGACTGGATCAGTTAACAGAATTGTCTCAGATACAGAGAGGTGGAAAAGCAGCAGGTGAACGCGCAAGGGTTGATTCTTGGATGTAAAAGAAGTCTGGAGATAGGCAGCTCCTGGCAGCGTGGCTCCCAGACACCCAGATTCCTTTTGGCTTCCTGCTTCATTGTCTTGACTCTCAGGGACCAGGTGTCTGAGTTTGTTTGGCTTGTGTGACACGGGCCTGGAGGGAGAACCCCTCCCATTTGTCCCTCCCTCAGCACAGGAGCTGAGGTCTGTGGCAGAAACCCGAGGCTAGTTCCCACGAGGAATACTGAAAGATTTCCTCTTCTGTGCCTTAGTTTACCTGAATGACAGCCAATCTTTATGAGTTTTATGACAGACTTTCTGAATTAGTTCTAAAACATTAGTCAATATAAAGAAAACAACAAAATAAAACCACAAAACTTGAGCAGCCTGACCCGTGGTTGGGTGGATCTAACTGTGTATCATGGTGTCCAGTGGGCACCCAGGGGGCGCCAGACCTCTCACCTGCTCTTAGGTGCAGAATGAAGGACAACAGAAATCTCAGAATTATTCTTCCTAGAATCGGGATTTGAACGCTTGTGGACAAAATATTAAAGGCACACTGTCTCGCTGAAGGTAACTTCCAAAGGGAAATTGTTTTCTGTGATTCTCAAGCCAGTAGGGAATTTGCCCCCTACCCCTGCCCCCCCAGGAGACACTTGGCAATGTCTGGAGACCTTTGTAGGTGTTGCAACGGGGAATGAGGGCTGGGGTACTCACTGGCACCTATCTGTGGAGTCGAGGGCCAGGGATGCTGTTAAATATGCTATGATGCACCAGACAACCCCCTCCCCCACAGCAAAGACTCATCCAGCCCCTACATTAGCAATGCTGAGGCTGAGACACTCCGTCCTTACCTGAGCACCAGATTGGTGGAGTGGCCCTTCAAGTTCAGGTAGGTGACATTGGAGCTGGATTTCAGACCAGGCTTTGTTCCAGGCCTCCTGACAACTTACCGGTTGAAATCCCCTCCCACTTCCCCTTCCCCTCCCATTCCCCCTTGCTTGCCTTCTCTCTCTACACTACCTCCTGGCGGTTGGATTATCCCCACCCCCCAGACTCCAGCCCTCACATTTCCTTCCCCCCAGCCCAGTGCAGGCTGGGAGCAGGCAGGGGAGAGCTTGGCACTGCCCCTGTCCAGCTTGTGCTGCTGCTCACAGCACAGACGTGGCCCTCGTGTCCACCTGGGAACACCCACCCCGCTCCTGGGCCTCACAAGCGACCCGTGCCGGGGTCTGCACGTCTCTCATCACAGAGATTCCGTTACACACAGTGGGGGCAGGCGGGGGAGATGGCCTAACTCCTTCCGGGATGTGTGGTGGAATCTCACATGCAGGCAGCATCTTCGTTTTGGTTGGGAAGGGAGGAAAGGGAGAGAGTGAGAGACAGGAGGAGGGGGAGGCAGGGAGGGGAAGGACAGAAAGCAGGCAGGAGCCAGGAGATGTGATGGGGTGGGGGGGCGGGTGGGGGAGGTGGTGTCCGTGTTTCCTGCCAGCTCCCACCATCCATCATCCTATCCTGGAGGGGAAATCAGTATTCCTCCCTCTTTGTTCTCTCCCCAAATGTTCTGAATTTAGAAAAGAAAGAGCAAAACCCTGACAAATGCATATTGTTTTCCAACTCTAAATGCTGCATCCGCTTCCACCCCCACGCAGATGCCATTGCTTCTTCCCGGCTGGTGAGTGTCCGGGTGGCAGGCCTGGGCTGCCTGCCACCACCCACCGCTGGCGGTGCCTGCCGCAAGCACAGATGGAGCCAATGAAATGAACTGCTGGCTCACCACCGGAGGTCACCTGCTTTCCCAAGAAGATTCTGGGCCATGTCTTGCAGGAGGAGCATTCCCAGCACAATACTGTGCTGGCACGACCCCTGACAACTCACTTGCTTGGAAGCTAATTGTGAGAACGTCTCTTCTTCCTGTTTAAACGCACCCTGTCACTCATCCCTGTTGTCCTTAGCAGCAGCAGAACAGAGGTGGCCACTTCCTTTATTCAGATGAGGAAACTGAGGCTCAGAGAATGGAACACATTCACTCAAAGCGAACAGTGCTGAGAACCAGGATCAGCGGGAGACAAACGTGTCGAAGCCCCTGGAACACCCCCTGGGCCCCAGTGGCCTGAGTTCTAATTCAACCCCTCACTTCTGAACATCAGAAATGTTCCAGATTCAGTCCCCTCCAATCACACGACTGAGTGGCTTTGAGAAGACATAGAAAATACATTGCAACCCTCTTTGTTGATAACGGCTAACATCTGCATCATCTTCCTATGTGCCAAACACTCTTCTAAATAATATAAATTAAGATCCCCATCCATCCTCAGAAGAACCCAATAAAGTGTTATTACTATGTGTCGTTTACAAATTGAGGAAACTAAGGCCCACGGAGGGGAAGTGACTTGCCCAAGGTCATGCAGCTACGAAGTGGTATTCACACCCAGGTCCTCTGGAGTGAGAGGCCGTGGGTCTAACCACTGGACACACTGCCTTGGGACACTCTCTAAGGCCAGGACACTGGTCCTCGGGTCTGATGCCTGGGTTCAGTTTGTACTCCCTCTCTGAGCAATTTGGTCAAACTTGGTCAAACTTTGTGTCCTCCTTGATAAAAGGAATCGCTAGAAAAGTTTAAGAGCCCTTTATCTGCTCGCTGCCTGCGGCTCTGCTGTAACCGGGACTGGGCATCAGGAAGCTGACTGCGCGCCCGGTAGACGCCGCCATTAGGAACTAGATGGTGGCCAGGACCCTGCCTCTTAGGCCATGGCCTTTGGTCTGCTGCTTTCAATTTCCAACTAATTGCAAACCAATACTTTCATAAACATAAAGCTGAATTACTAGAAAAATGACCATGGAATATGCGAGCACAAACTTTCGTAATTAGACCCAACCCACGTAAAACTATTGTTAAATAGCAGTAAAGGCTTCTAAGCATCAACTCTCCGTTTCTGTACTCATTCTGCATGGACCAGGAACAAACAGTTGGCAGACCGGTTGGTGGTCATTGCTTCACACTTTGAAAAGTATTTCCCTAAAAGATTCAGATTTTGATGGCCAAGAAATAGAAGACCCAGTGCCAAGCCTAGGCTCTGTCAAGTGTAGGAGGGTCACATTGGGAAGACGGATTGGATTGGAATGATGACATCACTGTGACTCAAGAGTCATCATTTGAATTAACACAAGAGACTTGTGGACAGAAAGTCCCCCCAGATGTTGGCCCTAAAGCCAACTTTCCCCTTGAAGGGAAGTCCTCTGCCACTTTCTCAGGATTTTAATTTGTTGCCAGGCAAAGGAGTCATGCATGGGCTGTATACATAAGCTGCTTTGCCTGCGAGCATCTCTGTGGCTTCTGTAATTTTCCACCCTCTCAGTCACTGCTGGCCTGGCCCCTTGCCTTTCCATGTACCAGCCATCAACCCACCCACTGGCAGTTCTGAACAGGCAGAAAGGCATCCAGAGGCTCTCCAAGGAGGGCACAGGCCTGTGGGGAAAGAAGGTGTGATGTTTGTCTCGTAGGAGGCAAGGACAAGGCAGAGCGTTATGGGCTGAATTGTGTCCCCCAAAATTCATAGAGGCAGTGAAGGCAGAACAAGGTCACTAGGGTGGGCCCCCATCCAATATGACTGGTGTTCTTATAAAACAAGGAAATCAGGACACAGACATGTACAGAAGGAAGCCCAGGTGAGGACACAGTGAGAAGGCAGCCAGTGATAAGCCGAAGGGAGGGGCCTCAGAAGAAACCAGCCCTGCCGATACCTTGATCTCAGACTTTTAGCCTCAAGATCGGCGAGAAAATACATTTCTGTTCTTTTTTAAGCCCCCAATCTGATACTTTAGTGCGGCAGCCGAGGAGATTATACAGCAGGGGCGAGGAATGCTGGAGAGTCAGCTTTTCTGCCGACCACAGGTGCTTTTCCTCTTCCCACACTGTAATGTCACTTCCCCCCACAATCTCATCCGAGTAAGTCACCCCACTTGGACACCAACCAAGGAAAACAGGGACACGGCGCTCAGTCTGGAGTGAGAAGTTTCAGCGTGTCCACTCGGGAGCTGTGTGATCTTGGGCAAGTCATTTATATATAATTTATGTATGTGAAATGGGATTCATAATTCCTGTTTTAATATTTCATAAAATAGTTGAGAAGATCAAGCATAGAAAGTGTTAGGAGCTATAAAACTATCAATGTGAGGGGATACTATTAATGATAGTAGTATTATAGTATTCATAATAAAAATATTTGTTGAGCTTCCATTGCAGTTAGGAAATGCAGACGTAACCTGTTGGTAGTCCGGGAGGGAATAAGAGAGTCGCAAAGGAAAGCGACGCACAAGATGGTACACAATGAAACACAGTTCATGAGACAGAAGCATTGAGATAAAGCAAAGCCATCACAGCCTGACGTGCGTTTGGCGCGGTTCATCCGTTCATCAGACATTTACCGGGAGTTTTTGTGTGCCCATGCTGTTCTAGCCGCAGAGCTGGAGCCGTGAACAAGACAGCACGCCCTCAGAAAGCCTGCCTTCCAACAACAAACAACCATGGCAGGTGGAGACAGCACAGAGAAGGAAAGGAAAGAAGGGGAGGAAGTGAGGGACAGAACCGTGTCACTACATGGGAAAAGAACATCGTAGATGGTATCGGTGCTTTTACCAAATGGAGCTGCACAGAGCTTTGCAAAATGAATAGGACTTGATTAGATTGCTGGGGAGGGCTTTGGAGCTGAGAGAAGCCCGCCAGTAAACCGTATGTGGGATTGGCCAGGGTGGTGCTGCAATTCTCAGATGTCACCACCAGGTGGCAGAGTGACTTCAGGCAAAAGGTCTACCAGGTGTCTGGGAACAAGGTCCTTTTGACCTCCAAATAAGGAGCCCCAAGATGCCGGAGAGGCTAGGGGAACAGCAGGTACATCCCTGAAGGGTGAGAATGTAGAAGAAATTCCTTGCTTGACAACTGGTTGGAGCTTTCTGAGACTCACTGTGCTCCCCCATCCTCCCAATGGCTGCCACCCCCCAGATCGACAATAAGGCAAGCACTTGGTAAACTACAGGCCATTTTAGATATCCAAAGGATCATCATTATTCCACAGAGAGTCACTATACTAAAACCCTGCCGTGGCGCCATAAGAAGGGCCAAGAAATCCAAGCTTCTAAAATGCAAGGTTGGGGTGTTACAAGTGGATGAATGAATGGTCCGTCCCAGCCCAGGTTCCTGCTTGGCGCCATCTGGTGGCAGCTGTCTGCTGCTGCTTAAATGTCAAAAGCGATTCTGGGTCCTAGGACTTTTGCTGGGACTTCCCAAAACAGAGGCAGATTCCAAAACTCCCCTAATTGGTGCCATTTTGTTGGCCTTTTTGGAGAAAGTTGGGGCACGGGGACCCATCCTCTGCCTCCCCACTTCTTCAATTAGGATTGCCTGCAATTTCTTCACCCAGCTTTGCCATCTCCTCCCAGCCTGCCCCCGACCGTGAGAATATTTGAGGCCAACTCTGTTATATCAAAACTCCTGTTATCCTGTGCTATGTTATCTTGTTTTTTAAAAGATTTTATTTATTTTTAGAGAGAGAGGAGGGGAGGGAGAAAGAAAGAGAGACATCAATGTACAAGAGATACATCTATTGGTTGCCTCTTGCACGCCTCCACCTGGGCACCTGGCCTACAACCCAGGCATGTGCCCTGACTGGGAATTGAACCGGCAACCTTTTGGTTTGCAGGCTGGCACTCAATCCACTGAGCCTCACCAGCCAGGGATGCTATCTTGGGTTTTTACTGTATTGAGATGACCTCTTCTAAAGAAGCAGTTTTCCATTAGATACTTCTGTTTACCGTGTGATCTACTTCCCAAAGGACCTGATATGCGTGTATCTGTGTACATGTGAGTGTGCATGTGTGCATGTGTGTATGTACTCACACATTTGTATAGGGTAGAGGTTAGGATTGAGGGAAGGGTGTGTGCTCAGTTATCTTGTCTTTTTCATATTCAGATGACTCTCAATAAATCAACTAGTTCCACTAAGACTTTTTCCTACTCCACCAGCCAAAATGGACCCAACCTCCCTCCAGGATGCTTTGAAATTTGCTTCCGCTGCTACCTTCCCTTATTGTCTTCTTATTTCCGAGCATGCTCAGAAGAGCCTAAAAGTGGTGGGCCTCTGGGCCCCATCCAATCTCCCCTTCCCTCTGGGAGGGCAGTGGGAGGATATCCTTAAACGCCATCTGTGCTCAACAAGCAGTAAAGGTCATGCTTCATAGCTGAAGGTCAAAAGGCACAGGAAGCAATCCTGCACGCCAGACTTCTCACTGGTCTCCTTCCCAGTTGCCTTCTTTTCTCACGAGACAATGACCTTGTGAGGCAGAAACACCCTTGGCTTTAAGATGCAATCATTCACTCATTCATTCATGTATTCATTCCTTCATTTTGGTGTTGATTCCAGTAAGTATTAAGGGACTTTCTCTGAGCTGGGAAACCCAAAAACAGGCAGCGCGTGGCCCCTGTCTTGGGGGAGCTCGGTGTCTGGTGGAGGGGGCGCCAAGCCCCCGACAGCATCAGAGGTTGATGGACGCAGTAATAAAAGTGCCCCACAGGAGGGATGAACTGAAGGCCAAGTGTCCCAGAGGACTGAGGACAAACTTTCCTGTGACTTATTTTGCGTAGATACCCTTGTTCAAAATTCGGGAACTACAGAGGGGCTTCACTTTCAAACCCTGGCATGCTGACCAGTGGGTCCATGGGAGGAAATGAAGGGGACAGCTGAGAAGGATGGAACAGTGTCTCCTCATCCTGCACTGTCCCAGAGGCTCTTGGTGACGAGAGTGAAGTCCTCACCCCATCATTTCAAAAAGCAAATAAATCATCATATATTGCTTTGTGCTGGGTCAAGCCTCAAACCACCCTCTTATAAAGCCTTCCCGATTCCCTTTTCTTTCCATGGGTCTGTTTGGTGGGAGCCAACAAGCCAGTTCCCAAAGCAGGACCTTTGCGAAATCGCCGCTTCCAAATGCCCCTGCCCAAACAACAGAACCATCGCACGTTTGGGTGAGGGCAGTGGGGAGCTGGGACCACGTGGTGAAAAGCACTGCAGGAAATGACTGGAGATTATGGGGGGAGAAGGGAGCTCATTCTCCTGCCTCGCCTTGGTCAACCTTCATGTGAATGTCAAAAGGGAATATCTTCACCTGGTGGGAGCTGCTGGTTATGAAGAAGCCTCTCATCTTCCTCCTAGTTTAAAGGCTAGGGAATATTCAATTGAAGCCAGAGACCCCACTTCTAACTCACTGATACCCTGAAGTCAGAACTTTTGAGAAATCCCCTTCTTTGAGAGAGTGAGGTCACAGGTGTGTTAGTAATGGCGAAGCAGGAGATGGAGCTCGGGGTTGCTCCAGGGAGCCGCTCCCTACCCTAATCTCCCGAGCTTTGGGTTGAGAAGCAAAGCTGTTTTCCCACTTGACGAGAATTGAGCCCAGGAAGCTAGCATGCAAGGACCACATGAATCTCACGCTTTCATCAGCAAAATCTGCGCTTTTCTTTTTCTTCCACATGAGCCATTTTTTTTTTTAGGCAGAAAACACATTTCTTGGGCATGGTCTCAAGTTGAAAATCTTCAAGGACTTATTCTGTCCAAATGAATGGAAAAATCAAGATAAGCCTCTTTATTTTGATCATCCTCTTGCTTCAAGTGCTGTTAAAGGGCCATTTTTCCTGCCTAATCATGAAAATTCAGGCCATTGCTAGGAAAAGGAACAAGTTACACTGATAAGGAGAATTAGGCCTCTAGCCACTCTATGGACTTTATTCCATGTCTTAATGAACCCTGGGCGAGGATTAATATGATACTGATATACACTGACCACATTCGTGTGCAATGTTAAACACGTGTGTGCTGTGAAATCTCACTTCCAGCCCATGTGACCCAAGGGAACAGACCCTACTCTTTATCTTCATTGGACAGGTGGAGAAAATGAGACCCGTGGGGGTTGAAGTAACTTGTCCAGGGGCTCACAGGAGCAAGTGGCCGACTTCCCACTCCTGGGCCACCCCCATGAGGCCGCTGAGAAGCTCCCAGAAAAGTGTGTGCCCCATGGAGCCAGCCTGTCTTTGGTTCTGGGTTCCATGTGGTCTATTGCCTTGGGGACTCTGAGGCTTCTTTGCCCTTGTTCATGGCCTTTGCCCCATGGCCACCCTCCAGGCCACCAGACCTTCCAAGTGAGATGCACATAGTAAAAAAAATTAATGTGTAGCACTGCACTGTCTGAGGGAAAAAATCAACAGCTATTTTAAAAGAAGACTCTAAGTTCTACTGATAATCCATTCACTCTAAATGTCCACTCCTGCCTACCCCACCCACACAATTTTCTGTGTCCTTGTGTAACAGGGTGCAGCCAAGGTGGGGCCCCAAACAGGGATTTGTAATGGGGTCCGGAACTCGGTGTCCAGGAAATATTAGAAAAATATATATATACGGGATGTCGTCACCCCTATGAGTCTGGGCTGGGGGGATGGGATGCATGGAACAGGGCCATTGAGAGTTGTTTTGAATAGCAACAGTTTTGCAGATACCCTCTAGAATGGTCATTTAACGTATCTATAACCTTTACCTGGTTCATGGATATGTTAAATAGCTGTGGCCAAGCTTTGAGCCAGGGAGATGGGAGTGACTTCAACCCAGGATGTAACTGGGAGCCAACTCCCCCTGGTTACAGAGCCTGCGTAAGAGCTTGGAGATGATTGGCTCCACACCACAGGGCCACACCTGCTCAGACTTACTATGGCAGCCCAGTAAAGCTGGAAGAATACGGGAATGCTGGCAGGTGTGTCCAATTGTGGGAGGGGTAGGAAATGGTGCGGCAGAGCAATGTTGGCGCTGGGATTTAAATCCAGGCACGGCAGCCATGCGGGGTCTTTTTGGGACCACTTGGCTTTAGCAGAGGTGAACCACGTGGCTTTAGGGTGCTCCCTTTTTGCCACATGGCTTAGGAAGCAGGAGAGATTGCCTGGAAGGAAAGGGGTGAAAGGATTCTTGCTGGTGGGTCAGGAGAAGGTTCGGATTAACTGGAGATCACAGCAGCGACACAGCTGATGGCGCCAGAACCAAGGGGCTGCCTGAGCCACGGACTTCTACTTCTTTTCCTGAGATACGGTACCCAGACTGGGCAGGGGGGGAAGGAAGGACTGTGCGTCTGTGGGTGTTCTAAAGGACTGTGGGATCTCATTGAAGACATTAAGTCCTTGCTCTAAGTCTGTAGAACTCTTTAAATAAATAATCCCTTTCCTTTTTCACCAGTCTCTGGTATTGAGAGACGTCTCTCCCTGGTGTCAGGCAAGCTGAACCTAGTCTGGGCGAGGGACCCTGGAGCACAAGATGGGTCCATTTGGTAATAGTGTATCATTTGCCGCCCCCTGGGTCTGCTGTTACACTTAAGGCCTCTGTTTTGTCTTTCAGCCATTTAACAGATGTCTGCTGAGGAAGCTTCCCCAGGGCCAGGTTCTGGGGAATTAGACAGGGAGCGAAAAGAAGCAGACAATGCTTGGGGAGTGTTATGCAGACTGTGCAGGAGACAGGCGTCGGAGAAAGTTGCAGCTGCAATGAACATGGTGCAGGAGATGGAACGGTGACAAAATGGAAGCCAGGTGAGGGTCTGGCCTGTGTGGGATATCCTGGAGAGCTTCCTGTGCAAGTGACATAGAAACTGAGATAGGAAGACGAGAATGTTGAAGGAAAGGACATTCCAGGCAACAGGAACAGCAGGTGCAAAGGCCTCAGCAAGAGGAAACGGGATGAATCCAAGAGGCTGAAAGAGGGCTGCATGGCCGCGGAGAGAGAATTTGGGGCATGCACAGTGCAGACAAGGCTGGAGAGCTGGGCAGGGGCAGAGCAGACTGGACCAAGGAGGCCATGGCTCAGAGACCTCTGCCCTCTTACGTGCCAGTGGAGCCACGGATGGAGATCAGCAGAGAGTGATGTGATCACATTTGCATTTTGGGAGGGGCCCCCTGTGGCTTTACCAAGGAGGTTCAGGAGTAGAGAGGATGCCTGTCAGGTGCTATGACATGGTCCAGGGGAGAGGTCGATGGCGTGGGTGGGTAGGTGGGAGGAGAACATTCCATGGGGTGCGGAGAAGTTGATAGGCTCAGGACCTAGTTCAGAGGCCAAATTGATGGCCAAATTGATGGGACTTGATGGACTGGACACAGGTTGGTGGGGCAAGGGTTATCTAGATTACTGGGTAAAGGAGACTGCAGTTCCTTGAGACAGACGAAGGAGTCAGCTGGGCTGGAAGCAGATGATCTGCGTGCCGAAGCAAGTGCAAGTTCACCTGGCCACTGCTGAGGTCTTCGCTGACCAGATTCCACCCATGGCTGCTCAGTCTACTTCTGTGACCTTTAAAATCTTCTCCTTGCTCCTAGCCAACCTACCCTGTACCACCACCATGCATAGAAAATAAAACAATGTATTCAGAATAAAGGCAGACATTACAAGCAGAAAAGCTTATATTTTTGGAAAATTTCTGGACGTTTATCAAATTTGTTGAAATCTATCTAAAATCTCATCACTCCAGGATCTCTCCATGCTGAAAGGAAAGAACAGGAGCATGCAGAGCTCGAGCTGGGGGATGGGCAACCCCTGTGGATTGCTGTGGAAGTTCCCGGCTGAGGTTGAAATGGTCAGAATTAAGGTCATCCAACCTAGCAACCCCACACCTGGGCTCACTTGTGTCCAGGAGCCCTGGTGTTTCCCAAGCAAGACCTCTAGAGCCACAAGACAGATTCCAGGGTGCCCACCAGGATTCAGGAGTTAGATCCAAGCTCACCTGGAGTTCTAGAACCTCGTTCTGTTCCATGGAAGGTCAGTCTGCTTCCCTGACTCACTAAAGAGAAATCTTACTGTGTGCACCCCTCCTGCCCACTTCCAGGAGCTTTTGCCTACAGGCTACAGGAACTCATGTCTGTTCCTAACAGAAGGCCAGAAGGTGACTCAGAGGAGTGTCAGCAAGGATCTAATCCAGGACAACTTCTGTACCTCCACTGCTCTGGGCACCCCGCTTGTTCACTAGAGCCTCTGTGAACAAGGTCAAAGTTCCCACAGACAGAGGAGGGTTGGCCTCTGCCAGGTACTGGGGACCCAACGGGCTACCTCTGCAAGCCTCCTTCAGCCTGGGAGTTCCATCCCAGCTGTGGAGGGGCCACACACCTGCAGCCTGGTACAGTAGACCCCCACAGGCAACTGGAACCAGAGAAACTGGAGCAGGGGCCCCCAAAAGCACATGGTTTCTGCCCACCCCACCTCCAGGAGGAGGCAGATGCTGGAATTTCCCTGAACAATTGCATGTAAGAATAAATGAATGAAATACTGTAGGCTGAGGCAGAGTGACAGGACCTGGTGGAGCAGGTGCTGTCCTGAGGTCCAGCTGGGCAGGTGAAGAGGCAAGTCCCCCTCACTGGCTAGAATTTCACTCTGTGGCATTGCACTAGTGACAAACCCAAGGAGAAGAACCACCTCCCCTAATGGTGAACCATAGACGACGGCTTCAAATGCTCTGGCCCCGAACTGAAACCAAACCCAGAGAACTAAAAACTGAAAGTCCCGCCCTGGCCACTGGGACTCAGTTGTCTGGAGCATCGTCCTGCAGCTGAAGGGTTATGAGTTTGATTCCCAGTCAGGGCACACACCTGGGTTGTGGGTTCGACTCCCGGTTCGAGCACATATGATCCTCAGTCTAGGCGCATACAGGAGGCAACCGATTGATGTTTTTCTCTCACATCGATGTTTCTCTCCCTTTCTCTCTAGAAGCAATGAAAAATATGTCCTTAGGTGAGGATAAAAAGAAAATTAAAAACTGAAAATATCTTCAAGTCTCCTACCATCCCACAGTGGAAAAAGATTTTAATAATTCTACTATAGCTGGGCAATTTTCAAGGAGCAAAGAGAGCCCAGACCCAAGAGGGGCTTCTCCAAACTCAGACAGCTGTGTCAGGAGCGCAAAGTCATCCCCTGGCAGGGCTTCGGAGGACAAGGACACAAGGCGCTCCTTGCGTGGACCACAGAACAGGTGAGAGGGCCTGAGCCCATGCACTCCTGGTCCTGCCACCTCCTGGGCGTTTACGAACCCCTGGAGTCCTGTGACCCGTCCTGGACCGGGCGTGCCGCTCTGGGAGCAAGCGTCGCTCTTCCCCAACCTGCTGATGTCCGCTGGCACCGATCAGCAACTCATAATTACGCAGCAGATGCCTTAAGTCAAATAAGATTAAATTAAACCGCATGGAATCTGAGAAAATGTCGGTCTGCCGTGCACTAATCCTTTGTCAAGCAGCATTTTCCTCTGCCACTAGGTGGCAGATGTGCACGGCTGACCCTGACCGCCCAGGGGACTGCCACATACAGGGGTTCAGGCTGGAGAGTCAGGCCCCAGGCTGCCTGCACCGTGAGTCCTGAAGCTCCCACAGCTGCCCCTTCCCCCACCAGGATTTTTGTATCCGACAGATGCCGCATTCACATTCTGTGGTTCTGCTGACCTGACCTCTCTAAGCCAGGCTTTTAGTCTCACACTTGTCCCCAAGTCCCCCAGGCCCTAGGGGAGAGGCAGCCTCTTCCACTAAAGTAGACAGAATATCCCCTTGTTGTTTGAGGTCACTTGTCCCAAATCCTACAAAAATCTCTCAACTGACCCTCTTTCCTCCTTGACCTGTCCCTTACCCCTCACCTAGCTGCCTGGCCCTGTCTATTCCTGACATGTACCTGGCCCCCCCTGGGGCCCAGAGTCAGCCCTTTCCTTTCTGATGGGGTCTCTCATTAACATCCGATGGCATTTCCCAAAGAGTGTTTCCTGGCCCTCGTGAGAATCTCTGTCCAGGCAAATTTGGGACCCCCTCTCTGCAGCTGCATCTCCATCTGGGGGATGCACAATGATGTTAGCGCAGTGAAGCTTCTGGAGGGTCAACGGAAAAGACTACTGTTCACTCAGGAGACCCAGCCTTCCACAGACTTCTGTGACCCTGGAAGGCCTTTCTGCTTATAACGCTTGTGAACATCCCACCAGCAGCACAGGCGGATGCAGCCATCTGACCCAGACAGGCAGAAGGTACTGCGCGGCCCTGGTTGGGTGGCTCAGTTGGTTGGAGTGCCATTCCCTACACCAAAAGGTTGCGAGGTCAACCCCCGGTCAAGGCACACACCTCTTTATGCTTTTTCGTTTTCCTGCTTACCTCCGGGAGAAAGCCTCACCGGGACCATGGCTGTGGAGTGTGCCTTTGCATATCCTAAATGCTTCTCTGGCAGTGGGGAGACTACTCATAACAGCAGGGGCTGGAGTGTCCAGGGAGCAGGTCTGAAATGCTAAAACCGGCGGCTTCCCTCAGAAGGCATCTATCCCCACTTTCGCAGGTGAGGAAGTTGAGGTCCCACCAGAGTTGCTGGATTGCCTGAGGGGGAGCCACTGGCAGACGCGGAGGCAAACCTGTGGCTCCTCACCAGCAGAGCTCAGCTGGGCTTCCTACCCCAGCTTCCTGGCAGGATTATAGGGAGGCTTTTCCAGTGACTGATGCCCAAGCGTGCTTGAGCGAGGAGGGGGAAAGGGGTCCACCGCGGTACCCTGGCAGCTTACACAGACAGGACCACGCAGGCCACGTGTGCAAAGGTGTGAGGCACAGTTTGTCTGGGTCTTGCAGGGCAACTTGTGATTGATGGTCCAGAACCCAGGGGGCGGGGCGTGGGCAGGAGCCTGAGCGCAGCTGCCGTGAGGTCTTGTCACATCTGCTGTGCACGGTCATTCGGCCGCATCGTCTCTGTGTTGTCCTTTCCGGTGTGTGGGCGGAGCTCACGGGGAGATGGCACCCGGGGCTTGTTCTTCTCTTCATTGTTACTGTATGAAATAAACTAGCAGTGGCTCATCCTGTTAGGTTTTGAGCTTGCCTTGTGTACAAGCTAGATAAGAATCTGATTGGATGGCAGATATCAAGCCCAGAAGGTTCCAGTTTTGATTGTGGCTTTTACTTTTTATTTTGAAACCATTATAAAACCACAGGAAGCTGCAAAGTAATGCAGAGGCGGTCCTGTGTGTCCTTCGTCCAGTTTCCCCCAAGGAAACTCACGTGCACCTGCAGGACAATACCACACCCAGGCGCTGACACCGGTACGACCCGCCCAACCTCAGACGTCACCACTGCCATGTGGACTTGCGTGTGCGTAGTTCTGTGCTGTTTTATCCCACCTGCAGATCTGTGTGACCCCCACTGCGATTGAGACAGAACTGTCCCATCCCCACAAGGCTGCTCCAGGCCACCCCGTACCGCCTGTACCGCCCACCACCCCATTGCTGCCCTGTGACACCTGCTGGTTTGTCCTCCACCTCTACGATTTAAGTGTTTCAAGAAGGGGGCAGGAATGAAATCAGGCAGGCCGGGACCTTCTGAGATGGGCTTCCATCCTGGGCATAATTCCCTTGAGATCCCTCCAAGCTGTGGCATGTAAGGTCCCTTGCTTTTGTTGCTGAGTGGTCGCCCGTGGTATGGATGGACTGCCGTGGTTTAACCACTCGCCCACGAGAGGACGTCTGGGTTGTTTTCCGTGTGAACGTCAGTTTCCATTTCCCTGGGCTAAATGCTCGGGCGGGCTGTTGCTGGGCAGGATGGCAGTTGCATGTTCAGTCCTACGGGAAACAACCGTAAAACCCTTTTCCAGAGCGGCTGCCTGATGTCAGGTTTTACTCTTGTCTGGTTCTGAGGAGCACAGGGGCGCAGACCTGCTGCTCTGGAAGCCCAGCTGAGCTGTTCCTAGAAGCTGCGGCAGGTTTAGCTAACAGAGCCCAGGTCTTCCACTCCAGTTTCTTTAAGGGTCATTCCTGGGGAGGCTTTCTGAACCATGCCCCAAGTGGCCCGTTTCCTCCACCTTCCCTATGGTCCATCTTCGGTCCTCTCAGATGCGTGCGTGTCCACCTGACATCTACGCAGGCTCTGCGAGTGGAAGAAAACTAGCCAATGTGCAGCTTGCTGGGGAGGTGGCCGGGCTGTGTGGCAGTGCCCCTCTGACCCCTGCCACCCCCTCCCCCCCCGGCGGGGACGAGGAGTTCTAGAGACAGGTGCTCTGGGTGTAGCCGGGCCTCCAGTGCCCTGAGCCTCTCCCTGGACCTCTCTAGAAAACCAAAGTCAAGGCGATTTCTCTCTCAAGAGGGCGACCCTTCTGGGATGAAGCTACCACGCCTGTGCAAGGCAGCGTTTGTGTTAGAATATCAGCAGGGCTGCCTTGGAGCCACTGCCTGGAAGGCCAGCATGGGAGCGGGCGTGACTGAGCCACAGTCTCTGAGGTGCTTCGAGATTCCACGCCAGACAGGGCTCTTGACCCTGCACCCCTCCCCCCGCCCTTCAGCTTGGGTACCTGTCACACGTGTGGCTGCAGCCACACGGCAGAGGCACGTCTGGTGATCGCATCCCAGCATCCCACTCCCTTCACTTCACAAGGCCCCAAACGTCCCCTCACACACTGTCCCCACAAACCCCACAGCCCTCCCCCCCCCCCCCCCCCC
>VMDR010004725.1:0-10944 GCA_007922815.1 Macrotus californicus
GGTTGCCGGGGGAGAGGGGCAAGGAGGGGCAGGGAGAAAGGGTTACAATGGAGTACAAGAAAACTGGGGGAAGGGGGTGGAAATGTTTACTATACCGACTGATTAGGGTGATAGTCTCAGACATATACCTAAACTTATTAAACTGTACACTTTAAACATGCACAGCTAATTACATGTCTGTTCCATCTCAACAAAACTGTTTTAAAGTTAAAACATAATTAAAAGCATAAGTTGCTTTTTGTCTCAGGTTACAACTCATAAGCTTCAGTAAATGTGGAAAACCATATTTATGTCCCAAGACTAATTTGTTTGGCTGATATGCCATGGGACTAATTTTCAACTTGGAAAAGTTGAGTCTAGTGACTTCTCTTTGAAGGTGAAATGCTATATACACGTTCTGTACACTCTGCTTCTCTGTGAGTTCTTCATTCCTTTCCTCCCACCAGTCAGTGGCTGGAAACTCACCGGCATCCCCCTGAGTGACGTTGTGAATGGTGAGGCGCGACACCGAGGTCATGTTGTTGAGCACAGTGGTGTCGATCCAGAATCTGCTGCTGTTCTGGATGTCAGAGCGCCTTCCCACATGGTGCCAGGACACATTGGAGGACGGAACTTCAGTTTCACACACCAGAGTGACCGTATCCCCTTCAAAGATGATTTCTGGTATGACAGAGAACTTCGTTTCATCTGGAAACCCAAAGAAAAGAATTACTGGGATTCCAAAGCAAATAAATGCAGCTGATGCTACTCAGCAGATGCTGCGACCACAAGGGTTGTCACTCGGTCACCACAGCATCTGCAGTGCTCTCAGGAATAGAGCAACCTGTTCTCCTGCCTCCATCCCTGGGCACTTGGTATCTGGGGCCCAGGATCAGAGCTGGCCAGGTACTAGGGACATGGTTTCTGGTCTGGGGTCTTCGCACACTTAGGAGTCCTCAGTGGTAGTAATCTGGATCCCAAAGCTATTTTTAATATTTCCAATAGTCTGGCAGAAAATTGCACATTTGTTTATGAAAAGGCCACGCTGGCCAACTTAAACATCAAGTTTCTTTGCTGTCCACTCAGATAACATCACCTGCTTCTCACTGATAACTGATATCTCATGCTGACTGGGAAGCTCTGTTCTATGTCTTTGATGAGATAGAAATTGGAAAATGATTGTTTTAAATAATCAAGTCTGGGAAATATTTTTTTTAATACCTAATACCCAGGAGTCCTTAAGTGTGGGAGCTTTATAGACACCCAGGTCTGGCTCAGAGTCCTGGTTCTGTGCCTCAGGCGGCTGTGTGGGCCTGGAGAACCTGCTGGGCTGCTCTGAGCCTCGGCCCCCTTGTCTGGAAAGCAGTGCAAGCTACCTTGGAAGGTGATTTAGGGGAAGGGTTGTTGTTATTATTGTTTTCATAGTAAAATTCTGGAGAGCCACTGCATGGAGTAATCTCACAGACAGAAATAAAAACACAATATTTGCTATTTTTGTATGTCTTTTTAAGGTTGTTCTTTGCTTGCGTAATAGGCAGTTTTTCCCCTCTCAGCCGTGTCTTGTGCTATGTCCTTCGTGGGGTCCATGTGGTAAGGGAATTTGGGGGGGGCGGGGTGAGGGGACTAGGAAGCCTCTTTTGCATGAGGCTTCATGGTCAGGCCAGCCCTCTCCATGTGGGAAACATGGCACTAAAACACCATAAACTTAATTTGGGGCCATGACGTTCTGGTCAAAATATCAAGGTACCTAAATATTTCTTATCACTTTTTTTAGGTTCCTGAGTAAACTAAGAGTTTTAAAAATCACATTCAACAATTAGGAATCAAGGCTACCTGTGAGTATTTAATGTAGTGAACTGGCTTTGAAGTCACGCAAACTTGTGTTACTTGCTATGTGTTCTTGAACACACTATTTACCCTCTCTAAAGCCTTCATTTCTCCACCTGTGAAGTGAAGATTACATCTACCCTCCAGATTATATGAAGACGAAATGTGCAGAAGACACTGGGCTTAACATAGAAAGACACATTAATAGCACCCTCTCTTCAGGACTATGGTTGCTAATAACTATGACTAGTAAAACTGCCAGTATTGTAGGGTTGGATGGAAGTGATCATAAATTTATTGGCAGTGATTAAAAGAAAGGGTGTTCCAGTTAAGGGGCCCTGCTGATTGATCAAGCATCACCAGAGGATTAACGTATGACAAAATCAACGTGCCTGTTCTGAAGAGTGCCATGTGCCCTTGTGTTTCATAAAGAAGGGTTTAAAAATAAGTTCCTGAGACTAACTCATTCATTCAGCATTTTTCTTCCTTGTTCTCTTTCTCTCCCCTGCCCTTCAAATGTAATTTTTCAAAAGCACCCAGTCAGTCGAATTTTTTGAATATCTGTATTCTGGATAAACAGTGCCAACACCATGGAGAGCAGGGTGCTGTCTGAGTTCCCCGTGGAACTGCACAGGATGTAAATTCCTGTTTAGTGCTCTAAGGCTGAGGATATCACAGAACCACATTCTGGTCTTTGAAGGAGAATGGAGACGAGTGTAGATCTTCGGCAGAAAGGGGGATTGAGGGCCATTCACAATGACTTTGGAAGAATAAGCCACAGACACTAAAGCATTTTTGTGAGCCAGACTGTCAGCACCATCATTTCTGGACTGACAGCCACCGGTCAGTAAAACTGCTGGATACTTACTCATTTCACTGTCCGACTTTCCTCAGCAGAACTGAAATTTGGGGGAAAGAGGAATCGTAATGGAAGCTTACCTGTGCTAGAAACTACTACTCTCCTATGCCCTCAGAATGATTTTTAAAAAAAAGAATTTTTCAGGGCAAAGCATCATTGGTTGGCTGGGTGCTGTGAGGGTGATGTGGCATTGCTAGAATTGCTTCTGTGTGAGTCCACATTTTTAGCCACTTATTCTCCTTTCTTTACAGTTTTCATCAGTTTGTTGCTACCTTTTTTACTCTGAATTTTTGTCTTGCTCTTTTATCTTGATTTTGTTGTAGCACTTTCTCACCATTGTGTATCTCTCTTTCAATATTTTATTCTTAAAAAGATCTGCTGTCTAAAAATACCAGCAGAGGCTGTAAAGGAAAAGAGCGTAAATCCGCTGTGAGGATGGCCTAACTGCTGAGAAGGGTGCCCTCTCTCCAGTCGTGCCCACGACAGCCCTTGCCCTGTCCTCCCCCACTGTGACCACGTTGCTCCGAAGAGGAACCGTCTTGACTTGGGAATCACGGGCCTGCGCTACCCAGACGTCTGCCAGCCAAACTCCAGCCCACCAAATCTCTGCCCCGCTAGGTCCCCATGTATTCCACAAGCAGCATTGCAGGTCTACCCACCAACTAACACAACAGAGCCCAACCCTGTACCCCACTTGTAAAATGGGGGAGAACATCTAAAATCCCAGGGTTCTTACAACTGTTAAATGTGATCCAATGCAGTGGTTCTCAACTTTCCCGTGCATCATGGCACCTGCAGGGCTTGTTAAAACACAAACTGGCCCCCATTTGGTCTAGGGTGGCCCCAAGAATTAGCATTTCTAACAGTCCCCAGGTGGTAATGATGCTTTGGTGGGGGGGAACCCTTTGAGAACTACTGCTCCAAAATAACAGTGGCCTCCCCTGCTTAATATCAGTGCATTTCACGAATATCTCAACCTGAACCACAGCTTTGCTTTGCTTTTTTGGGTATTTTGGTCCTATTGATTTTTTAAAAACCTGTAAAGCCAGATGGCTCTGTGGCTCCCTTGCAACCCCTTCCCCAACCGCAGTGACATTAGTTCTGTCAGGAGGCTCTGCAGCAGCCAGGGAGATGGCACAAAACCCCCTGCTGGGGACCGGAGACTCTCCACAGGGGACATGGTAACCGAACTTCTTAGGTTTCAGCGTAACAATAAACACCACCGCCATATCCAAGTGGAATCTCTGCATAGGAACAATGTAGCAATGTTCGACTTACTACTAGCAACGGCTTGGAAGGAGCTGTAGTCCATTTTGTAGGTCTGATTGAGGCTCTGTGCTACTAGATCGTTTGCTTTCCGCATTAATTCAGGCGATGGCGTTGTAGTCTTCACTGCGTATGTCACAACCACACTCCCGGGCCTGGACGGAGACCACTCAGTTCAGTGAAGCGGGAACTGACCTGGGAGAGTCTAGATCCTTAGGGTTTATCAGGGTGTGGGAGAGCAAATGGCAGGAAGGGTTCACTGCAATCCATGTGTTTTCAAGCCCCAGTTGAAAGCCTGAGGCAGGGCTTGCACCCTCAAATGTATGCGGACAGCTAACATAAGTGAACAGAATATCCAGAAAGGGTGAGGAACGAATCACATGAGCTGGCCTTAGGGTGGCAGCCACAATGCGGAGACTTGTCGTATAGCCCGGCTGCCCCCACGTTACCAGAGAAGCTTATTTTAAGGGAAGCCAAAATCCTAACTGTTTCTGTAAATACTCTTAATTTTTAAGATTGGCAACCAGCTTTTTGAAAAACTGTGCAAACCAGCTCATGTCTGCCAGGGTGCCCAACTTCTGGGAAAGCCATCCCCATTGCAGCCTGCACCTGTGGTCCTGGCAGGCCAACTTTTCTTGAAATAAAGGTATCACTGCATGACATTATTGCACTTTTCTCTTTCTGAACTCTCTAAACTACAAACTTATCCAATATCTTTGCAAAATCCTTGTGTGTGTAGAGTGAACACATATCTTTTTCTCACTTTCCTTCTAAGTAGGTACCTCTGTAAGGAGTGAGCTACAGTTCTCAGTATTTTAGTCGCTTTAAGCCCCAGCGATCTGCCCCCACTGAGCATCCCCGATGTCACTCCTCTGACAGGCTTTTACTCCTTCACTAATGTGCTGGTCTGTGCCACTAGATAGAAATGACCGACTTATGGCATTCTTACCTGAACCCCGTCACAGTCACCAATACGAAGCCTGGTAAAATACTGTAACCTTTCCACAACTGGAAAATAAAGCAAGACAAGTGTCATGAATCAAGGTCCAGTGAGAGAGATGACAAAGATTAGAAACCGAGTAAAAAGCACGTATTCCTTATCACTCTGAGTAAAATTTCATCCTGCATATTTTGTTAGCATTGGCATCAGCAGATCTTTGAAGAACTCATTCCTATCTACCTATGAAAGACTGGGTTCTCTAAAAAACAAACACCAGATTAAATGTGTAAAAAATTTACTCAGGGAAATAGCTAGGAAAGAACATGGAGGAGGCAGCAGGAAGGCAGAGAGAGCCATCTGACCCCCAAATGGAAGAGAGCAGGAATGAGGTTGGATGAAATCATCCTAGACTAGACTGAGCCTGGGAAGCTTCAACAAGGCCTTCAAAGGGGTATTGTGCCTGCCAGACACAGACCTGTCGAGCTCATTCATTGGCAGCCAGGAGCAATCCCTGTCAGGGCTCTCAGGGGCAGCCGCAGCTGGGGCCCTTGGTCAATTCCATTCCCTGTGGTTGGAGATCCACTGGTGCACTCTTCTGGCCACTACACAGCCTAACACATTGCACTTAAAAGAATACAGCACTGGTTGAGAGAATGTGGTTTTTGATGATGTTTTTACTCCAGTTTGTTTCTCTGAATACCAACCCTACGAGAAATTCAATTTGATTCAAGTCACAGTTACAGGGCAGATGCCATATGCAAAGAAAGCACTGTGCACCAGGTACCTAGATGGACAGGATCCGAAGATTACCGTATTTTGCTGTGTATAACATGCACTTTTTGACCCAAATTTTTGAGGGAAAAATAAGGATACGCATCATACATGGGTAGTACCTGAAATACCATGTGTCTGTTCTTGTGTTTTGTAATTATTTGTTACATAAAATTTCTTGTACTATAATATGTTCAAAAATAAATGCTATATTTTTGTATAATACAAAAAAACAAGTATCTAAATATAAATAAATAAATAATTGAATTAAAAAATCAAAACAGAATATTTTTTTTTCCTGAAAATTTGGGCTAAAAGGTGAGTATGTATTACACATGGCAAAATACAGTAAGATGTCATTCTCTTTCCTCAAAAGTACATGCTTTTGTGTGTGGTTGTGTGTGTGAGGAAGGCTCTCGTGCTGTGCAGAACCCGTTACATGCCAGATATGTAAATCAGATGTCCAAGAGCCCTACTGAGTAAGCACTTTATCATGGCACCCATGGAAAATGTTAGTGTCGTGCAGCACACTCAGGGAAGCTCCTAGCCTGCTCCTGCCCAGAGAGTTAAGGAAGTCATTATCTCAGTCTACCTGTAAGATGTGCACACCGGTTGGGAAAGTCTATTCCAAATAGGTCAATCTGAGAAAAACATTTCGGTTTAGGGGAATCAATCCAATGTAATGCACTTATAGCAGTGTCTGACACATAGTGAACTAACACAGAGAATATTCTCCATTTTTACATAAGTAAATTTAAATCTGTCTTAAGTGTGAATGCCTAGGGATCACTAGTGTAGAGTGATTTAGAACCCTCTGTGCCACCCTTGGGCTGGCCTACCCAAAAGATGTTAAGGGTTTCATCCATGTGCTGTGTGAAGACAAATAGAAGTGTACAGCTGGTACTTCTAGATCAAGTTCTTGGGCCTCTGAATAGGTTTCAGTGAGTATATGTCACCAAATCTCATCTGAATCAATTCCATCCTGGGAAGCAGTCCCACCTATAGTCAAGATGATATCAAATCATCCCCTGAACACTGTTTGATTTGAGCACTTTTTAGTTAATCACCCCAGAAGTATAGGGATAATTTTGACATCCACATTCATAAATTCTGACTGATCCAAGCAAACTATCCATAGTTAGTACAACAGATTTAGTTCAGCCCCAAGAGTGTTTGGTTAGGAGACTCCTGAGGCCAAAACCTACCGCTGTTTCCAAGTCAGTCTTGTAGGACCTGTAGAGGGCAGAGGAAGTATTCCTGAGCTCTTCTTGAAAGCCCACATTGAGTCTGACGGACATCCGTAGGGTTACAGCTGAAAAAAGGGGGCGATATTTTAAAATCTCATATTAGCATTTAAGCACACACAGGACAGAGAAACATTTACTTGATCTGATATGAAATAGCCTTTCAAAAAATGAACATTTAATGAGCAGTTACTTACCTCCCTGGAGCTGGCAAAAAGGTCCTTTGGGGGGCAGTCCTTTAAGGCAATTGCAGTGATGCCCTGGAGGGGAGTTGTCATGGTCTTGACAAGTGAGATTGGGAAGGCACTGTTCTTGAGGCCACCGATAGCCTGTCTCGCAGGAGCACCAGATTTCATTTCCAGTAGGTCTGCAGACTAGCATCAACCCGAACAGTGAGGAAAGAGAAGGTGGTCACCACGTTTGCATTTACAGACTACGAGTATTATTTGTAGGCTAACTTGATTCCATGTTGCCCTCTGGGAAGTCAACAGTACTGCATGAGATTCCCATGATTCCTGTACATACCAACATGCTTTAGGCATGGGCATCTAAAAGATGACTCCTCTAACTCACCCATGGGATGTCTAAAATGATGTTGTGTTAAACAGATTTCTGGACATACAGTGTATGATAACTAGCCTCCAAGATGGCCTCTGACTGCCCCTGACCACCCATGCCTCAGGAGGTATTCACACCCTTTTGTAGGACCCTCTCATATTGTACCAGGGTTGGTCTGTGTGACCAGTAGACTATAATGGAAGTGATTTCAGGCCCTCATAAACTGTGTGGCATAATAACTGTCTGTTGTCTGAATGCTAAGTTTTGGGGTCATTTGTTACGCAGCAACAGATAATAAATATAGAGTACAAGTAAAATTGTGCCTTGTACATTTCATGCCAAATGTGAGCAGCCCAAACAGACTCTTTCCACAGGGACATTGAAAAAATGCTCTGAAAACAGAGAGCTTTGAATTTATTTCTAAAACTGGACCAAAGTAGTATCACTGGAAGCTGTTTGTTCTGCACATGGGCACCTGGGCAAAGGCTCAACAGAGTGACTTCAACCCAAAGGAAAGCCATCCAGTAATTGTTCCTGAAGTAGGAGTAACAGCTGAGTTCCAGTGAACCCTTGGATACGGACGCAACCCTGTGCTGCAGAAGTAGTGGGACCTGAGCAGAGGCATAAGGAACAGAGGAAACGCAGGCTGCTGGTGATGGTGGCCAATTGGCAGGGGAATTTAAAGGGAGCCAATAAGACCCCCTTTGTCAAAATCTCCTACTTACCTGAAGTCACCACTGGTAATGTATGTTTTGTTTTGTTTTGCTTTCATTTGTTCATTTTTTGTGAGAGAGGAGTGGAGGTAATATTTGAAGAACTTTTAACTCTCATGTAAAATGAGGGGGTGCTTTTTAGAGAGGTGACTAAAGCTATAATGACCAGACCACCTACTGCATTCCAGGTATATTTGGTGCTTTACATACACTGCCTGGCTCTTAGTTTCGTTTGCTATTATTAAAAAAATGTCTTTCTTGAGAGGATCATAAGGTAAAGCTGTTGAAAGAATGGGCAGGGAGAGGCATGGGGAGAGGGGAATGGAGAAAATCTGGGGGTGCTTAAACATAAGTGTCATGGTCAGAAAGTCTAATCTTCATTACCCACCCATCACACCCCACCCATTCCTCTCCCAGGAAAACTCTCCCCAGTCTTCCCTGCTAGTTCCAAGGCCCAAGAGCCTGAGGGTCTCTCAGTTTGCTATTAGAAAGGTTTCACTCCTTCAACATGTGAATGACCAGTCTTGCTAGCAAGATAAATTAAACTTTCCCAGGGCATTTGCCTCTTAAAAGAGAAATGGCATAAACAGTGGAGCCCCTGAAATTGCACCTCCTTTAGAAGAACAAAATAAACCAGGGAGGTTGTGTTCCTATGTCTATATTGAGTGTACATAACATTATTAGCTCACAACTAAAGCTCGTGTTAACACTCACATGCCACTCAACAAAAACAAAACTTATTTATGTGACACTTATTGGTCTATTTTGTTTATTAGATTTGCTTTCTAGTATCCAAATGGATACCAAAGGTTTCCATAAAAGTATTGGAAAACAAAACAAAATTGACTAAAAAATCTATCAAATTGTTAATTTTTTCCCCAAAATAGAGGAAATAATTTTAGATGCAGATCTATGCTGAGTGGAGGCATAGAAAGATGTTTCCTATGTTGTTCCAACATAACTGTTTTGTGAAACATCCTATGGAAGAGTCCTGTGCGGAAATCATTTGAGGAACATTGTGGATGACTCACAATGCACACTGGCATTTGATCAGAGAAGCTCATGGTAACTCAAGGAGATTCAGGCTAATGTAGAATTTGGCGGGGAATGGAATCCAAAGGGAGCTATAAGGTAGTGATGTCAGATTCAAGCAGAACTAAAGAACTATCTTAAGAACTAAAAATGAAGATGCATAGGCTGACATTGCATAGACTATTTAAAATACGAGAATTCAAAAGGATTTTGAAAAATAAGAATTTTACTCTTGCCACCATTTTAGAATAGTAAAGCCAAACATCTTAGCGCTTTGCAATTTACAAAGCAGTAACTTTTTATAAGACAAGGGGTTGTCCCATCTTACAGCTGCTATGGCATAGAGGTGATGGTCCCCTGAGACATAGGAGAGCTAGCTAGCATGACCTTGAAAAGGAGCCAGTGACCAGAAAGCCTAATCCCATAGTCTGGGAGATTCTTCTTCATGCCTTGCTTCTGATCCAGGCATAAACCTGGTTCCTATTTCCTGACCCATGATTCCAAAAAGAAGGGAACTTGCTACTTATTAATATCCTGAACCAGTACTTTCTGTATCTACTGATTGCCTAGGGTAAGAGAATCCAGTATTTTGTCATGGCCATATCTTGGAATCACTTTGTAACAACCAACCAACAAACCACCAAATAAATATCTGGTCACCATTTAAAATAAGGAAACTGGCTGCAGCGTTTACCAATAGGGACTTCATCTGGAAGGCTATGGAGTCGTAAAATCACATATGAGGCCCTTTGGGTCTTTTCACTAGCCTACCAGGTATACTTTTTTTTTTTTTTTTACTTGTAAGGAGCTCAGACAGCCTTTCTCCTGCTATGCCCAATCCTCCAATATAAAGCAAAGGGTCTTTTACTCACCTGTTGTCACCTCTATGCTCAAAATGTTGGCAACTGGGTCAGTGTCATTGCCTTGAATTGGAAAACTGAGGCTGTTCAAGTAAGCTTTGATAGGCTCTAGGAAGGAGGCATTTTCAAAACTGATCTCAATGTCCACAGTGTACTCTTTAGCTGCAGAACGACTCGTAGCGACTGAAAGGAAAGCATACAAAGACTGTGAACTTACCATCAGTGGTGGAGGGAGAACACGACAGACATTTACGTACTTAAAGGTAATGACAGGAACACGTGGATGCTGGACACACCATTCCGTAAGAGTTTCTAACAAAACTTTTCAGGAAGAGAAGAGTGTGTGTACTGACCACCACCACCAAGTGCCCCTTCATGATGCTTCCTCTCTGCGACTTTACTATTTAAAGGAGCAAGGCAACTGATCTGCCTGGCCTCATCACGGTGGTTGTTGGCTATTTGAGAGATTCACAGGCTAAGCTCAGGACTTGTCCTTCCTCTCCATTCCTGCACCCTTCTTGATGTCCAAGGCCAAGAACCTCCATGTGGAGAATGAACTATAATGGGACAAGAATAGAAGCAGAGAGGCCTAGCAGGAAGGTCTTGGCAACAGTCTAGACAATAAATGCCAATAAATGTCTTGACTCATCAGGGTGACCAACCTGTTTCACACACCATTCAACTGATATGCATGTATTTTGAGAGCTGGACTATTTAAACTTGAAGACATCTGGGAAAAGCCAGCTAGTTAATTCCTTTTGCTCCTAGCCCGTGCACACAGCGTGGCTCTTCGTTTTTACTCTGTGTCTCCAGGGTCCAGAACATGACAGGCATTCAACAAAAGTGAACTGGCAAGTTGGAAAGTAAAATAAAAGAGATCTTTAGCTCTTCATTG
>VMDR010004725.1:11044-57492 GCA_007922815.1 Macrotus californicus
TTATTATATAAAATATATACTTTATCATATGTCATACAATATATGATTTATTTATATTATACAATATATGATTTATTATATATTATAAATATGTGTTTATATATAAATACACATTTAAAATATATAAAAACATATATTTAAATGTTCTTTGGTAGTTTCAGATGTTACATCCTGTCTGGCCCACTAGCTGTAAGCTTCTCGAGGGCAGGAGCTGTTTCATTTCTCATGGCCTTGGTCACTCTGTCTGGCATGGAGCTCACACCACATAATAATGGTGGTCCAATCAATTTTTGTTAAACCTGTGACTCTTTGCATTGAGTCACAGATTCACCTCTCTGTCACTGCCAGAATCTTTGGCTCGTTCTTGACTGAAATATGTAACTGGAGCAGAAGCCATGACAACCTTAAAAAATTAGGAAAATTTTGTACGCAGACACATTGAGAAGGCAAGTTGTGGCCTATTTTATTTTGTCGGCTACATACGGAAAAGATAAGTGAATACCTACAAAACTATCACCTTAAAATTTAAGTAAAATCTGGACCTATGATGCCTATCTTATCATACAATTAAAATTCTAGGTCTATTTCTAAAAGGGCAAAGAATGTCTCCCATAATATTGCAAGATTTGTTATAAATATTCCAAGGATTATTTATGTGAAACACTAAAATAGAGTAAGTTTACTGTGGGAAATCCCAGTTGAATTCTTGTAGAAAACTGTAATGTTTGTTCACTCAGAGTTGCAAACTGTGTTTGTCTTAGGATGTTGGTTAACTCATTTACCTTGTTCAGATTTATTTCACTTTTGGCATCATTCGACTTAATGTGAACTGTAGAAAAGTCTGTGCAGATTTTCTGAAAATTAAGAACGTACTTAATGTATATGTTCTCCTTATAAAAATATATTTACTGTAGAACAAGTGACTCTCAAGACCCAAAGTGGAATCTCAGTCTGTCATGATACTGTGCCACTGCCTCAAATTGCCCGTTTGTTGGTTTGTTTTTCCCCTGATTCTCAAATGGTTTTGTGATGAAAACAAGCTGCCTGGGGGGGGGGGGGGGGGGAGGTAGAACTGCCTATTTCAGTTTGTGTGATCCAAATTGTGATCCAGGCTCTAGACACTGTAGTCGCCCACTGGGAACATTTGCGAAGGGCAGCTGCCTGATATTTACAGGTCTGCCTTAGAACACATTCTTTTTCCTGAAAAGTAATGTTTATACTCTCCAGAGGATTCCTCTTTGCTGCATCAGTCTCCTCCCCTCCCCCACCCCATGAATGTAAACAGGATTTCCTGGACGGGAGCAGCTTTTGAGACCAGTGAGGTCTATAATAATCGAATATCGCCCCAGGGTCTGACAGCAGCATACTATTGATGCCTGCCTGAGGGCCATGTCTACCACCCACCACTCTGTGCTCTTTACAGACATAACTGTAGGACAAGCCAGTGCCTGGAAAGCACATGGTGATTCGAGGACATCATCATTCCCCACTGAAACCAAAGCAGTTAGGAAGATCCCCTCCACGGAGACCTTCCGAGCAGTTGAGCCAAAAGCTTAAAATACTAAAAGGGAAGTTCCTGTGACTTTCGCGAGTTCCAGTCTATGGGGTTTGTGTGACTATTAATAAAAGCACCAGCCTCTAGGGCTCTCTGTCCCTTACCCACTTTTTCTGCTCCTCAATAACTTCTACAGGAATTCCAAAGTAACCCTCATCCTGAGTGTCAGTTCTCTCTAGAGACAGAGAAGGATGTGGGAATCTCTAACAGAGAAGGAAACGTCTTCTTAAAAATGGCTCTTCCAAACAGGCTCAAAAAAAACCCCAACAAAACAACACCATAGTAACTGAGAAGGCTATGGGCTTGCAATAGGGAATCACCTACTCCAGGGGTGCCCACACCTGACTGATGGTTATGCACACCTAGGGAATTTACACACACGGGTTTTAGAACTTCAACCGACATGAGCCAAAGTAGAACCTTCATGGGTTAGGTCCAGAAATATGTGTTTTTTTTTCAGTTCCCACTGGTGCTTCTGGTCATCAAGCACATTTGGGGTCTGACATTCTAATCCAAATGAGCAAACTGAGAAGGTAATCTTGGGGAACCAATACTAGGCTCGTAAGCTTGTTTTCGGCTTTAGCTTTGCTTTTTGTCTGCAGCGCCATCTGCTGGTGCTCTGGTGGGGGCAAACAATCATGCAGTCTCCAAGCGTATTTGCTTACTCTTAACCTTTCCTCTTTTGCCTTGAGGCAGCTGATACTTGCTCACCTCTTTCTTCAGGGACACCGGATGGATCCCAGGTGATCATAATGAAAGTAACAATAATAAGAGCAGCTGTCATTTATCCATTACCTGCTAGGTTCCAGGGCCATGAGGACGGTATACAGACCCCCATTTTGCAGATGACAAAACTGAGGCCTAAAGGGTTGAAGCCCCATGGACAGCAAATGTCAGAGCTAAGATTTGAAACCACATTTTTCTCACTCCAAAGTTTATTTTATTTTCACCATGCCCTACAGTGACTCAGACAGAAGATAATGAAAGTGACCACTCTGTAAATCCTAAAGGTCTGCAAAAACATGCGGTATTATTGTTAGATGTGTCTGTGGAAAGTGGTGTGCAATTCTTAAAGTACGTTTTAAAATAAAATTAAATCGAAAGGCAAAATTCTTATTAACAATAAATGGGAGAATCATCTAAAACTTTGTTCAATTTAATTCAACATAATAAATGACTTAGAAATCCACAGTGAGGAAAAACACAATGACCCATTGCCATTGACACTCATGGATTTTGACATCAACCTTTGCTGAGATTGTTTGTTCCTTTGTTTATTGACCTATAAGTAACTTTACTATTTATTGCATGCCTACTTCCCAGGCACTGTGCTCAGTGCTGGGGACACAGGGCATACTGTGCTCAAAGGTCAGACATCCCTACAGTTTGTGGTGAAAATGACAAACCTACCCGATCATCTCTTTCAAACCTGAGGACTTCGGAGCTTGGGAAAGTGATACTCCTGTCCTGCCTTGGGTGACAAGGGGCCCAGGACAAACAGAGGACTGTTCCCCCACCTCTCTGTGAGTCTGTATTTCAGAAGCCTTCCGCACTCCTCTGCTGCCTCTGGGCTATCTGATTCCAGTTTAATGTGTTTTCTTTATCTCGGGCTCCTTCACACTGGTGTTGTTTGTCTGGATTTTTCTGACTCAACGATGCCCCAGTGGAAGGTAGCACATTCCAGGTGTCACTGAATCACAGACGGAGACCCATTGACAGGCCCAGGATGCACGAGCCAACCAGGATTTCCCCTCTCCTAAATCACTGCCACCACACAGCACTCATCTTAAAGAGACATTTCTGGAAAGTTGGACACAAACTGTGAAAAGCACTTCTGTCTTAATCACAGCTATTAAAGCTAATGATACCATTTTGCCCACCAACTCTAATAGGAATTATGGCTTCTCAAAAGTCAGAGCCTAAGTAGACCCATAATTAATTTCCCTCCCGCAAAAGAATGAAAGCTGCTAACCTCACCCAGGAGAAATGAGGTGGGTGGGGTGTGGCTTTCTCTTGACCAAAGGGGAGAATGCTTCTTTATCACTGGACTTGGCTTTCATTTCTCCCCCATAGTTCTGTAGCAGGTAAATATTAAGGTTGTTTTTATGCTTGTTTTTCTGTTTTGTTGGCATGTTCTAGTAGGTAGCAAATCGGCACCATCATAGTCAAAAGATCCTGTTCTCCCTTTAGGTTTTAAAAAGGTTTGTTCATGCAGGGGTAAGCATCAGAACCCCTGGCTGGGGCTACCTAGCAGGTGCGGATGAGGACAGAGGGGACTGTGTCAGGAAACCCTGGGCTGCGAAGTCTGGGGAAAAGCGTCAGTCCTACCGACCCTTCTTATACCCAAAGTATCAAAGTCAGCCTCATATAAAGTTCTTTTCTGAGTACAGGGAAGACAATGGTGCCTGCGCTCCTTGCTGTAGAAAACTGCTCCAAGAGTCATGGGATGCGATCTCACAGGCCAGATACACACGTGGAAACTATGACTCTTCACTGTGAGCATGGACTTTGACTCAGAGAGAGCTGTGTAGACTGTGCTCCTACCTGAGCAGACCATTCACCTCTGTGAGCCGCGCAACTGACTTTGTTGGGAATAAAAAATTATTAAAACAAATAATCTCATTAACATTTTAAAAAGTAATATATACATAATATTATTTAATCCTCCCAACAAACCTATAATGTAATAACATGTATGTGTGAGATATATGTGATACACACATATATGTACTACATACATAATATATTATTTTATATATACATATGTTTATATGTATATGTGTGGCTATATGTGACATATGTACACATGCATGTATGTGGTCACACATGATATATGTATATATGCATAGGCATACACGTGGTTGTATGTGATAGGTATGCATATACACACATGCAGTTGCATGATATATGTTTATATGCACACATACATGTGGTTGTGTGTGATAGGTGTGATATATGTATACACACACACACACACATTACAGGTATAAATATATGTCAAGGGCCCAAGAAGCCATATAACTGAGCAAAGTGGCTTAGGAAGAAATCCACAGTGCTCTGAGAATAAATATGATTACTGATCCTACCTTTAAAGGCAAGTCTATCCCAAACCCTAAAAAGTTGGTCCAGTGTCTCAAAAGAAAATTCCTTTTGAGAATTTTCTTTTTCTCGGAACCACTGTTTGACCCTTTCTGGTGTTAAGACTCCAGAAAGGGAGCTGCGTGAGTACGTGAAAGAGAATACCACTCTAAAAAGCAGAGCCCAGTGCTTTCACCCCACTCACTCAACACACCAAGCAGGACACAGACCCCTCCATGTGGCCTCTGTCACATGTCACCCTTGTATTGCTTCCGCTCATCGTTTTCCTGGAGAGTGATGCTCTTACTACAGTGCACATTCCAGATACCTGCGGCCTAGTGCCCGGGCCTTTCCACGGCCATTTCTTACTTCAGTAATCTTGTGAAAGTACCAAGGCCAATCCATCTCCTGTAGATGGTGAGTTGAGTGATTAACAGATCCAAAATGACTCTGGAGGCGCAAGAGCACAAAGGGCCGCATATAATAAATGGAAAGCAGATTTTCACGGTGATTCATCATCATCATGAATGTTTTTAATGAAAGCACGTCTGGAAAAGTTTTGCAATATCAAATCCTCAGATGTAGAAGAAGTTTCCTCCCCTGCTGTTGCCATGGGTCACAAACAGCCCTCTCGGAAGTGCAGGAAGACGGTACTTTTACGGCTGTCTGGTTACCAACTGCCCCTGAGGAAGAGGGCAGCCTGAGCCCTAGAAGAAGCTGGCAGAAATCCAGAACTAGAACTCACCCACCAATAGTTTGATTTTAAAAAGAAAAGTCTTTCAAAATATTGCACGGGGACGCCCTGGTCCTGTTTCTGTCACAGGGCGCAGGGAAGGGAAGGGAAGAAACAACGGTGCTTGTTTTAAAGCACAGAAAGTGCCGGCTGTGCCCCAGACCACTTCAGGCAAGGAGGGAAGCAAAGGGAAACGAGGGCCCCTTAGGGATAGAAAATGAGGCTGAAAACAAAAGCAGAAAGAGGAGAGACGAGAAAGGAAAGGGGAGAAGGAAGGAAAGGAAAAGAAAATAATCAGTGGTAGGAACTTCCAATGAGGATTTCAAGAGCCTGATAAAATGTGGTCAAGTTCTCATGTCCCAACAGTGAGTCTGGTTGCTGTGCTGTGAGGGGCTCTAGCGGGTACCACTCCCCGGACCTCAGGGCAAGCCTACTCCCTTTGGCAGCCCAGCGTCTCTTTCAGACCACAAGACAGAGTAGACCAAGTCACAGCACGTCTGGAAAAGGATTCAGTCACAATGCTATAGTTAAAAAGTTTTACCTTCTACACAGTTGGTACAGCCGCGAGGCCAGCAGACTCAACAATAGGAATGTATCCTCTGAACTCACAAAGGGGCAGCTATGACAGAGACATGCAGTCTCTTCATCTGCTCACTCACTTATTGAGTAACTGGGCCAGAAGCCAGGTCAGAGAGAGGAAGAGAGTTCAAGGGAGCTCATGTCTACTAGGGATGACAAACAGGAAGCAAAATAATTACAATGCACTGGGACACTCTTGTGCTATGGGAATGTATCGAGGGCAATGAGAACCCAGAAAAGCTGCTCCACCCTGTCTAGGGATTTGATGGAAGGCCTTACATGGGCAGGAGCCCATGTGAATTGAGACTTAAGTCGAAGTCCCTTAGACAAGCAAAGGATGGGAGACGGTGGGCAGGGCACTGACTGTGTGAAAGGAACAGGAAGAGAACAGGAGGGAAAAGCAGTCAGGGTCAGGCAGGACTCAAGCAGGGGATTAGATCTCATTTTCAAGAAAATTGAAAGCACGTGGATTTTGTCCAGGGCAATAAAAGCATCAGATTGATGCCTTTGAAAGATTCTTATGAGGGAAGAAGGAGACTCTGATCCTGGGAAAAACCAGCCAGCAGAGGTGCACCGACACCTGCCCAGGTCCTGCACGTGGGTCAGGGCACCAAGGATTATTGTGCACGTGAGTGTCCGCAGCTCTCACCTGCCCTCAACCCTCCAAAGGTCAGAGTCCTATATTTTCCAGACTATCTTTTGAAATTTAGTGGGAAAATTAAAGTGGGAGACAGAGGAGAAGGACTTGAGTCTAGTGGTTAAGTTGATCCATCATATAAAGTGATAAATGAGAACAGAAGAGGTCAAAAAAAGGCCAAAGGAAAGGCTGCCGGATTGAGAGTGTTGGGTGGAGGGCAGTGGAAGAGACAGGCACACACTGTGGGAGAGGAAAGGGGGATTACAGCGTTGCTAAGATTCGTTTAATGCCATTTGATAGAGTGGAAAATGGAGTTCCTTTGTAATTACTTCTAGATATTGAACGCTGATGCGTTTGCAGACTGAATTATACGGATCGCAGTGTTTTGAAAAGCCAGAGCCAATGTCATTCAATCGGACTCACTAGAAGTGATTGCCAAGCAGCAAAGAGTTTACATACCCGCTCGTTTTTGCCTTAGTGGCTCTTCCCCTGCTAGTTCATGTTCACGGAGATTCTGAAAGAACATTTTAGAAAATTGTCAGTTAGTGGCAGAGATGTCTACGACTTTCTGATCACATGCCCCAAATGTTAGAACTGAGTTGAGGGCTGCAGATTTGGGGTTAGCGCCTTGTGCCCAGTGGGTGCCAGGCGAGCAGCCACTCAGTGATGGGGAAAATGACACGTAGCTGACTCTGAACTGTGACCTGGGAATTCACTTTTCATCGACTGGTCTTGAGATCCAGGAGTGGAAGAACTCTCACCATATCTGAGTTTCTCAGAGTTCCTGCAGTGTGAGTCCTGCCAAGAAGTATAAATTATGGTGTTCTCAACTTGTGCGCTCTGCCGAAGACTTGAACCCTGAGTCAGCCCCGTGACCTTTCCGACAAGTCTCATGACCTGTTCTTGGCACTCAGCCTGAGCCCACACCAGTATTTCTGCGGCATTAGGGTGATGTAGAGTGTCCAGGATTAGGAATTATTTTCTCCTTCCCTGGTCCTTTCTCTCCTGGAGGGTTGCTACCTGTGGCAGGGATTATGACAGCCAGCTCTGGAGTCAGACTGCCTGGGTACAAGTCTGCACCACTCAGTAGCTATGTGACCTTGAAGAATTTATTTATCCTCTCTGAGCCTCAGTGTTCTTTTCTCTGAAATGGAAAAATAATGGTACTGACCTTACAAAACTGTAATGAGAATTAAGCAAACTCAGTGTGGCACGTAGTATGCTCTTAACAAATGTTAGTTGTATCATATAGAACAATAGTTAATAACAAGGACTCTGCAGACATTGAATTCAAATTTGAGTTCTACCATGAAATGGCTGCATGACTTAGGGCAAGTTACTGAATCTCTCTCTGTCCCAGTAGTCACTCACAATACAGAAAGAAAAATAGCTTGCCTCGGGAGGGTGTCAAATGCATAATAAATGTAAAGCCCTGAAACTAGTTTTGGGGACGAGACAGGGCTTCACATTGTTCTGGGAGCACCATTCACATGGACCCCCCCTTTCTGCACACTGCGTCTTGCTTCATCTCTATAAAGCTTTATCTGCTGTCATCACGTGGCTTCTTGTTTAAGAACTGATGATATTGGTTGGCTTTGCCATTGGGATCACTGCCAGCTGGTAACCACACCTTGGTCTGAAACATGTCTCCTAGCTCATCCCTGCCTCCAGGTGGGCTTTCCTCTGAGGTACTTCCCAATCCAACTCCCTTCAAGGTTCAATAGAAGAGCCCCACCTTTATGAAGTCTCCCCAGATACTCCTGCTCACAGAGGAGTGTCTTTTACCATGAACTCTACACACCCATGAACCTCACCCAAGGTAAAGCTCATTCTGCTATCTGTGGTGTCTACTATTATTTTCTAGTTATCTCACATCATAATGAAAACAAAAACAATAATTACTAAGATGTATTCAACACCCTGTGCCAGAGACTGCTAACTATTTGATATATGCTAACTTATTCAATTCTCATGATAGCCTAAGATGTGGCTGCTGCTATTATCCACATTCCACTGATGAGAAAACACAGGCACAATGAGGTCAAAAACTTGGCGAAGGTCACACAGCCTTTAAATAGCAGAGCCAGGATTCGAACCCAGCTTGCCTGGCTCCAAAGTCTGCACTTGTCCACACAAGCATTTAATCAGGAGATACCCCAGGAAACTGTGGTTTGTCTCAGGGACCTGGTCTCCCTTTCTCTTGTACTATTTCTCTTTCTTTCTCTAGTGCTTTCTCCTATCCCCTCTTTTTCAATGACTAGTATTAACATCCATAGGAACTGGTGAGAAACTATGCACCTGATAGTTCATAAATGTTCTTGAAGAAATGAATAGAGCCGTGATGGATGATGGTTGAAATTTCAGAAGTCCAGTGGCTACTTCATTAGCAGTGAGACTATTCCAGCTGTACTGAAATATGCATAAACCAAACCAAGAAAGAGCAGAGGCAATGCACAGGGCTGGCTCCTGTCCAGCTTTCCCAGGGGTCTGCTTTGGCATTGCACCAGGTGGATGGAAAGGTCTTCCACTACATTCCTGCCTCTGTCCTCCCTGGGGCCTGAGGGTAGACAGTGGGGAGCCACTGGAAGCCTTCTCTGTCCACTCTTCACGAACTGTGTTTGGGGGACTCACTGGCAGTCACCTGTGGTCTGCTCTCCCAGGTCCAGTTTTATTTTTTCCTTTTCCCACTGGGGCTAAAGAATTGAGGACTTGCTGCTGGCAGTTGTACACTGAAATTAAGATATATTACAATTCTCTCATGTAAAGTGTTATATTTGAAGTCACCATGACCATAAAGGTGACTTGCCTCTCCTCCTTGCCATCTGATTTAGCAGGTCTGGGTGGGGGGGTCTGTGTGAAGAAAACTGCCTTTTGAGCCAGCACTTCCCTTAATGTGAGGCCACCTTTTGAGCAGTGCTACTTCTTAGCTCTTTCCTTAATCTCGATGGTGATTATCTGGAACTTTCGGGGAACATCTTTGCAAAGGGCTGCTTCTGCAGCTGTCACCTACTGCCTCTCTATTGTCCAATGAGGATTCACAACTTTTTGTGAGAATAACCTACATTGTATTTTTAGCCCTGCAATCACTGGGAAGAATGAAGGGAAAACAGACAGAGAGCAATGAGACCACTGAGGAGTTCCCCAGTGGTAGTGTGACTCTCCCAGAATTGAGAAGGGACAAGGAGACAAAATCCTGGGGCCTGAACTTCAATAAAGCAAATGCTGGAGTCACACCAAGAACCAAATCCCCTGCCTCTGGCTCTTCCTGGTTGGAAAAGTCGTGCACTCACTCTAAGCCTCAGTTTCTTACATTGTGAAAAACAATGTGTTGAGACACACCAAATGCTTGCACACTCTCTAGCAGTGGAGTGTGCCCATGTGTCCGACAGGCCTGGGGCTCATGGGGGGCTAGCTTTGCCCTCCTGAGCCCTCATGTTACTCTGAGACTCCAGAACTTACCTTTTTTCTTAAACTTTGGGTGCTGAGGAGAACTCACGAGAAAACACAGATCCTGCCAAAGGCTCTCAATACTCAGCTAAATATTTACTTTAGACAAGATAACAGAAGCTCCCACTGCGCCTCCCTCAGCTTGCCCACATAGAAGTGCCCAGATGAGTGTCTAAGCGACAATGGGCAGCTTCGTCCACAAGGAATTTCCTGATGGCCAGGCTTCAGCCGGAAGACACAAGGACACCAATTCCAGGAAACGCCCCACCTGTTGGACATGATGACTTTACAAATAACCATGGAAGTGGGGACAGTGGCCTGAAGTGAGCCTGAAAAATCAGTCAGGAATGAGACGTGATGTTTTACATGGAAAAAAGAAAACTCCCATGGAACCTGACTACAAGGTGGTCCTCAAAAGTCCCAGCTATCACCAGATCTCACACCTCCTCATGGAGGCCCTGTACTCACTCCTCTCTGTCTTGACCTGGAATCCCAGATTTAAGATCTTTGCCTCCACGTTAAATAATTGTCTCAACAAGGGTCCTATTAGAATGTCTCCTCACATAGTCATGTTAACTAACACAGGTTTATTTGTCCTAGAATAGTACAAATAACTACCAAATCTTAAGTACATGCTCTGTGCTAGTCATTGTGCTGAGACATGCATGTATGAGCGTTTCATCCTCCCAATAAACTACTGAGGAGATACTATTCATTCTCACGTTATGTAGAGGGAAAGGGATAAGGAAGATAAAGACATGTGACTAAGTTTCCAAAGCCAGCGAGGGTCAGAGCTGGGCTTCAGACTCAGGGCTGAGGCCAAAGTGGAGAGTCTACAGTCTTGCTGCTGAAAGTGTGGTCTTTGGAACAGGGTTAAAGGCAACTTGTCAGAAATGCAGCATCTGGGGCCCACCCCAGACTTTCTGCATTGAAATCTGCATTTTAAGAAGGTCCCTAGGTGGATTCATGCACACATTGAAGTTTGAGAAGCTGCATCATCAGACTTTAAAAGCCCATAGGCTGACCTTCTAGGATAGCTTTTAAAATAAAATTTACCATTTTGACAATTTCTAAGTAGTGTTAAATATACTCAGGGTCATGCAACCAATCTGCAGAATTTTTCATCTTGCAAAACTGAAAATCTGTATCCATTAAATAGCAACTTCCCATTGCCCCCTCCTCCAGCACCTGGAAACCACCATTCTACTTCCTGTCTCTCTAATTTTGACTATCCTAACAAGTAGTCAAAATTGTCAAAAAAAAAAAATAGCCTCCTATTTACACACCCATGTTCATAGCAGCATTATTCACAATAACCAAGAGGTAAAAACAACCCAAGCATCCATCAATGGATTAATGAGTATAGAAAACGTAGGATACACATACAATGGGTCATTATTTAGTCTTAAGAAAGGAAGGAAATTCTGATGCATATTACCACATAGATACATTTTTAGGACATTATGCTAAGTGAAAGAAGCCAATCACGAAAAGACAAATACTGTGTGATTTCATTTATATGAAGTACTTAGAATAGTCAAAATTAGAGAGACAGGAAGTAGAATGGTGGTTTCCAGGTGCTGGGGGAGGGGGTAATGGGGAGTTGCTATTTAATAGATATAGATTTTCAGTTTTGCAAGACAAAAAATTCTGCAGATTGGTTGCATGACCCTGAGTATATTTAACACTACTTAGAAGTTGTCAAAATGGTAAATTTTATTTTAAAAGCTATAATTAAAAAAAAAGCTCATCACCATGTATTGTATTTTACATGGTAGAAGGTCAGTGGTGGGAGCTGAGTGGCAGCTTAGGGCAGTGTAAGCTGATGAGGCAGGCTCAAGTGCCCGCTCCTATGGGGGTCCTTGGCCTTTGGGCTGTATGGAGATACTATATCTTGAATGCAAATCTAGGGAGGAAAAGCGGGTCTTTTTGGGGTGGTGGTGGGACCTTCCAAAAAGATCAAGTTCAAATTCTGCTAGCAGTTCTGGGAGGTGAGTGGCTTATTTCCTGACAGCCTGTGCCACCAGGTAGATGGAGAGGATTTGTTAGGGTCACTGTGCTGAGGGCCAGCCTGCACAGCAGGAGGGCACGGCTACACCCATGACAGTAGGACACTCTGGAGCACAGGTAAAGCTAACCCCATTGCTGAGATCACCTCATACTCTGGCTTCCCCCCGACATGGGGTAACTAGAGCTCTGCACTGACCCAGTGAATCCACAGGAAACGTAAGCATCTGCCTCCTCTATGTATATATGAGCAAGTTGCTGCACCTGACTGCACGGGTTACACGCTGCACACTGGAGTTTGGGAGACACACAAAGTATACCACCCAAGTCATGAGAGATAAAACTAAAAAGACAAAGGAAACCTAGGTGAAACTGTGAAAGACACAAAAACAGAAAATAGGAAGTGCATAAAGTCATAAAACAAAATCCTGAAAGTAGGATCAAACATTTTAAATATGACATTAAATATGAATAAATTATACTCCACAATCAGTCAGGTTTTACTCAGATTTGATTTCAAAGGGGAAAAAAGGCATTAAACACATGTTGTTTATATAAGAACTATTAGAGCAAAGTGATATGTTAAAGGCTAAACAAAAAACAAAGGACAAAGATAGGAGAACACAAATACAAAAACAGGGTTGACAATTGGAATAGAAGACAATGAATTAAAATTAAAAAGTACTGAACACAGCAAAAACAGATATTTTACAATGCTAAAATGAATAAATGAAGCTGTAACAATGGTGACAGACTAAATAACATAGCACTGAAATATTTTTTAAAAAATCAGCAGAAAAAAAAACATTACAGTAGGAGAAATAATAATAGCAAACAGTGATACAACATTTAATAGACTCCAGGGCCTGTTCTAAGGCTGTTTACAATATTAACTAATTTAATTATCATAGCAATCATAGGAAATCAGTACTATTATAATCATTGTTTTACAGAGGAAGAAACTGAGACACAGAGAGAATTATTACATCAGTCTCCCAAGATTTCATAACCCCTGACATACTTTGTCTCTGCTACATGGAGTAGGCTAAGGAAGAAATAACTCCATAATATATGAAAAAATAAAAATAATAAAATAATAATAATAATAGAGTGCTTATCACCCCTGTAGTTTAGGTAAACTCCCATTAATTTACCAAAGGCAAAATGACCTATATAATTTGTCAGCAAAAAGCTTAGATGATATCTACAGGCCCCTTCAGCTATATCAGTCTATTATCACCCACAAAATTAACACCTTTTGAAATATGTTCCTGTCTGATGCTCAAGTTAAAATGAATCCTTTGAGAACATCTGTCTTTCTCAATCTTCAAAATGTGCCTTACAGTCATTGTTGTCAGTTTTGCAGAGTAGAGAGTCAGGCCTAGAGGCAGCAATAGAGTTAAGGAGGGAAGCCTGGGGGATGTGCCCTTGATTTCAGACAAGCTCTGACCCAGTAGATACACTAAATACCCGTTTATGTTTACCACTCCCTACCTCCATTTGTAACATTTTCTCAAAGACCCTAAAAAAATTTTTTTACGCAATTTCCCTCTGTGACATTCCCAGGAAATCAGAAAAATGTGACAGGGAAAAATATTGCAGACGTGGATTTACTCACCAAAGGATGAACAATAGACTCTGAATTCAAGGCCTTTGTAACTTGGGAAGAATAAATCACAATGACCATGAAGCACAGCGTGGTTCTCCTTGGATATTTCATTTCTTCAAGTTTGAGTTGCTTTGCCTGAAATGGAAATACAATGGTTTAGAGATAAAACAAGTTATTTATAAAATGTGGAGAGAACTTGCAAAACCCTATCTTGAAAGTCACACTGCAAAAGGATCTTTTCAACAGGGAAAATAAGGAGCATAAACATATTGACTTTAGAGTCCGTACTCCAGGCCCTTGGGTGAGGAAATGTCAGGAAAGACAGGGGATGTGTCCCTGTAAATAGGACAAAGGTGGCTGACTTTGGGGTTCATTTCCTATTTACATGAAGAAGGAGAGAGAAGGAATGAGAAAAAAGAGAAAAGAGAGGGAAAGCAAGAAAAAGGAAAAGACTATTCAGTAAGAAATACTTTTAACTTTGGGATCCAGAACACATAATTATGAACAAAAAGATTTAGAGATTAATACTTACCTTTGCTACATACAACACACTCTGATATTTTCAGTTCTAGCCTATCCTATCTTACCCTATATATATATTTTAATTCTGGTAGCAACCCATTAAATTGACTTCATGACCCATATTAATGGGCTACAACCCATAAGTATGGCAAATCCTGGACTTAAGTCATAAAATTATAAGTTGTATTTTATAGTCTTTTTATAGTCAAAAAAGTGTTAATTTATATTATGTAATGTAGAATATTAATATCATAATGTATTTCATATGTATTGATATTTGATAGCTGTCTTTTTATCATGTGGCATTTAAAAAGCAGAGTATCAGATGGAAGAATCCCAGCTCTCGTGGGTCTGGGGACCAGGACAAACTACCTTGTTGAAACTCCTTTCCTTACTCACTTTTTCATGTCAGGTAGGGATTAGGATCCAGGATCACTATAAACTGTGTTTCCTTGAATAAGTCAGTTCTCTGAGTCCAAGTCCCCCAGTCTGTGAAATGGGGATAATTATATAGCACCTCGTCTAATTTTCTTACAGGCTTTTCTGAGGCTCAACCACAATTCAAAGTTGTGAAGAGCTCCAGAGGTGCAGTCTGCTCTAGTTTCACCCTGATTGTTAGTGGAATCCAGAGGGCGACCACCAGGAAAGGCAGTCCTTGGCCCAGGCACTGCAGAGAGGGCCTGAGGACTGTGGCCAGGATAACACAGAAATGACAGCCAAGACTTACATGTCAGGGAGAATTGTTTCAATCACCAGCTCCCAGACACCTCCTTTTCCTCTTCCCCATTGAAAAGAGGGAAGTATAAGGCCCTGGAAAACGACCAAATTGGCAAACCTGGTAATCAAATACACTTTTAAAATTCTGCAACTCGATGTTTTTTTGGAAAATGTTTTGCAATTTAGGTTATAGGAACATATATTTAAGACCAGATGCATTTACTGTAGGGAAATCATAGCAACTCATTGCTTAGTTCCCTATTAGAGGATTTTTCTCCCTTGTTGAAAGGCTTTTGTGGATATTGGGCAGGCTGTTTTAGCCTGGTGATAGCAGTTGTTCCTGGAATGGATTGAGCAAGTAGAGGGCAACCTAAATTTTTTCAGGCCCCAATTCAGTGCGCTGTACTAGCTGGTTCCATAGTGAGGCAGTTAATCAAGGGATAAGACTCATTCACTGACTGGTTAGCAAGCCTCCTTTAGTATGTGACTCCCAGGGGAGCACTCAGGTATTACGGGGACTCAGGCTGACTCCCTATCCTTCCACCATCCCCCAATGTTGGCCTTTCGTTGAGTTAGCAAGAACTATAATGTACCTAAATGGTTGTGCCTGGTCCTTTTGTAAAGGCCACCGGCCACATCCGCTGTGCCCGTTTTCCTTCCTCCGGTCTCTCCCCCAGGACAACTCCTGATTAAATCAACATTCTTTTTATCAATGGACATATTTGATGACTACAAAATCACAGGCCAATAGAAATAGAGATGAGGGCGCCCCCCCCCCCGTGGGAGGGGTTCTCTGGCTGCAGAAGAATGACAACGGCTGTGTACAGTCATCAGTTGCACACAAGGGTGAGCGGTTTACCACCTGAAGGGAGAATGCCACTACTCTGAGACAGAGGTAATTTCAAAACATTTGCCAACCAGTATGTCATGAACCTGACCAATTTGGACAGGGATACCAGTTGAAGATCAGTACAGCTTTTGAGGTTGCTACTACATTTAGGGGGAGACCTGAAGACAAGCCTTTCTTAGCTAATCCTCCAGCTCACAGCTGTTCTTGTCCGTGAGGAAGCCAGTAAAAGCTGTTTAACTTGGCAAATGGAGGCAAAAATTCTAATTTATCCAGTTAAAAGCAAGGAGCATTACTCCACATTCAAGGCAATGTGTCTTCAGTAGGGCTCCCTTAATCATAAATCCCCTAGAAGTTCATTTTTATTACAAATTCCTGGAGTAAAGGACAATCTCTGAAAGACACGAAGACAAACAGAGGCAGAGAGAGAGAGAAGATGATCCAATGTCATTCCCAATTTCTTTCTCTTTTAAAATGATAAGTCCTGAACACTTTGTACTAAAACTCACCAAACTGTGCAAGCCGGCTGTATCTTAGAAAAAGCTGGGAAATGTTATCTCATGACCAGTCCTAACCCTGTGGTGATGACCGACTTCCTGGTCTCCTCTGACTCTATTTTCCTGTCTGCGAAGTTAGAAGAGAGAGAGGGAAGTCTAGCTGCCTGACATCATTTTCCAGGAATAGGCCATTGGGATTCTCAGGAGCATGGCATTTGGCGGATGAGGGTCTAGTTTCCTTGAAACAGTCTACGATGACGTTCTCCTGCAGAGTGGTTATGTGTCAGGAGCATTATTGTGAAATGGGCCTGAAACACGCTAGGAAACCCTCCTCCCAAATCTTAGAAATAACTAACCAGCGCTTGAGATCAGCTGCTCTTATGGAAACACTTCATCAGCCTTGACCTACCCAGGCTTGCAGTAGGAAAAGGAGTAAATGAACTTGTGTACCTTGCAAGTTCAAAGCATGTTCATCAAATGACCACATCTGTGAGGTCATCATCAAATTGTGATTCCAAGCTCTTTTTAAATAGGGCCCTAGTAGGATTATTTCTGGAAATAATTTATTTCCTAAACTATACACAGCTCTGCGTTCCCATGCTGTCCTGGAATCCTTGGCCACTCTGCCCTGGGGAGCCCAGCCTTGACATTCTCCTTGGCTTCTTTTGGAAACTAGGAAAGGGAGAGGTGAAAGTGAGCCTGCATTTGATCAGCCTCTGACCAGGTGTCTTCTCCTTCCTCCACCCTGAGGCTCTGCTTCTGGCTCTAGCCTAGCACGTGGCCCCTCCCCAAGCATTGCCAGGGACTGCCACCTAAGGCAGTTTCCTGGAGCATTTGTGTAACATCTGCTTCAGTGGTTTTTATCCCTGGCTCTGCATCAGAACCATCACCTGGGGAATTTCTTTTGTTTGTTTGTTGTTGCAATATCATCCCAGAGCAATTAAGTCAGAATTTCTGGGGGATAGGAGCTGAGAGCCTGTACCCACCCCAGTTGCTTCTGATGCATAGCAGGGTTGAGGTCTCCAGATCCACATCTTCAGCATTCCATTGCACTTTCTGTATTGCCCTGCACACTCCTAGTCCTTCCCATCACCAGCCTATAGCTCTCCTTCTACTAAAGAAACTATGTAGAAACAGAATCTTCAAGGGAATGCATTTAGGAGGCAGCTAATCAGTGGTGGATGAATGAATGGATGAATGGGAGCATGGACTCAGAGGCGACCAATCCAATAGTTTTGATGCAATTCCATAGCCAACATGAGATATATAACAGAAGCCACGAGTGGCTCATGGAACTGCTAAACATCACCCTTTGGGCTGCTTTACGCCCTTTCAAGCAGAGGCAGCTGCCTCTGTGTGTGCTGCTCTCCTTTGCCTGAAATTCTCTTTTGTGAGATTGTGTGATACGCTATCTCATATGGTATCAAATGTGCACTTAGAGGCCAACAAATATAGGCTACTTTTTACTGGCCCAAAATTGTGCTATGCATTCACAAATCGAAATGAGCCATGGCCCTTGTGCCCAAGAAGCTCTCGATCTTGTTGGAAAGGCATGAAACATACAGTTAGGAAATATAGATTAAAAGGAAAACATAAGCTTGAAAGACACAGTAAATGCCTGGTATGTATCAGACACAGTGCTAAGTATAATAAATGTTAATTCACTTATTTACCTCTCACAGTAACTCTGTGAGGTAGGTATTTTAATCCTAATTCATAGCTGAGAAAATAACGGCCCAGAGAGGTGATAGAACTTACCCAGGCCACCCAGGTAGTAGGTAGCTGGGCCAGATCTGCCTCCAAGTTGCCCTGTGGCCAAAGAGACTTGGAGTGTGTGAGTGATTAGCATGACAGAGTTGAGGAGAGGGGGAATTTTGGTGAGGTTTGGAGTTACCAGGGTCACTGGTCAGGCCCTGAATGGTGATGGGCAATGTTTCAATGTCTAATGGAGAAAGAAAAGAGAGCTTCAGGTAAAGGAGGCAGCGTAAGCAAAGGCAGCTGTCTCTGTTTCAAAGGGAATAAAGCCCCCCACAGCATGCTTTGTGAAAGCAGTCCTGTGAGCCACCTGTGGAAGTTCCCTTAAGGAGCTTGTCCAGCCACTGTGGTACTGGCTCAGCCATGGTGCTTGGGATAGCATTGTTCTCCTGAACAATCACTGTCACCAAAGAAGACACAGCTATTTTAACTCTAACTTGGAAACAGAATGAATGTTATGGCCTTAGCTCAGGTGATTCCCTCCTTCCTGTAGAAAAAAGAAGAGCAACTTTGAAACAAAAGTCTTGTGCTCTGATTCCAGTACCTGTCTTGCAGCGTTGTCGTAAAGATTAGAGGTTGTGCCCAGGAAGCACAAAGGGGCTTGGTCACAGCTGGAACTTGTTATGAACTGAGTTGTGTCTGCCCAAAATTGATATGTTGAAATCCTAGCTCCTAATACCTCAGAATGTGACCTTATTCAGTGACAAGATATTTAAAGAGGTAGTTAAGTTACAATTAGGTCATTAGGATAGACCCTAATCCAATATGACCAGTGACTTTATAAGAAGAGGTGATCAAGACACAGACATGCACAGAGGAAGGGCCATGTGAAGATACCAGAGGAAGGTGACCATCTACAGGCCAAAGACAGGCCTCCAGAGAAGCCAACCCTGCCAACACCTTGGCTTTAGAATTCCAACCTCCAGAATGGTGTGAAAATTAATTTCTGCTGTTTAAGCCACCCAACCTATGGGGCTTTTTTGTGGCAGTCTAGCAAACTCATATAGAATTTTTAAAAATATTACCTCTTTTAACTTTTTATCCTTTACAAGGGCTAAATGTGGCCCTCTGGTCAGCCGCTCAATATTTATTGTTTATTCTGGGTATAGTTTATGAAAATTGAAAAATGGATTCTTGTTACATTTGAATAGAGCATAAAAACATACAGTCTGAGTTGGAAGACAAGTTGGAATTCATCACTCATTCAAGGTCCTCAACCCTCTGACTCACATACATACTTTAGCTTTTCAGATGAGAAAACTAAGGCCTAGCAAGGTCTTTGCTTCTCAAACACAGCTTGGGATTGAGTCAGTCAGGACTCACGAGATCAACCAAGGATTCTTAAAATTCTAGACAATATTACCCTACAGTCAGGCAAGCCATTTATGATAGGCCTGTGCATAGTAATTGTCAGTGATGATGATGATGATGATGATGACAATGATGAGAATGATAATGATGATGGATAATGATGATGATGATGGTCCGTGTCATTTACTGGGTGCTCACGATGCTTCATGGTGCTAAGCTCTCCCCAAGATTTATGTCGTTTAACCCTATCAATGACCCTATGGTACCACTAAATTATCACTACTTTTCAGATATGGAAATAAAAGGTTAGAAGAAAGAGTAAGTCTCCAAGGCCACACAGCTGATACATGGTAGTGGCAAAATGATAAAGTAAGCAGTCTGTTCTACTGGGGTTAATGCACCATTAGGGCTATGAGATCTTTTTGGTGGGATATTACTAAGAATAAAGAAGAAATTTCTCTATATAGACACTAGACCAGGCAACTGGAAACATGATTTCTTGCCATTATTTAGCTGTGTGCCTTAGGGCAAGTCACTTTACCTCTCTGAGTCTGTTTTCTTATGCACAAAGCCAGGGAGTTGACTGCACTCAGTGATTTCAAAATTGGGGTGTAGCAGTTGGCCTCTGTTCAAAGAGTCTAAAATTCCTCAAACTTTTCAAATCCAATGTAACTTCACTTCGGCTTCCGAGTCTACTCAAAGCTATCTACTGCATTTATCCAACCCACCTGTGACAGCCCACCTATCACTCACTGCACAGCTCAGGCCTTCGCTGCCTGTCATGTGCACCATTGCACTGGCTTCCGTTCCTTTCCTCTCTGCCCCATTGTCTATATGAATGCAAGGCTGATCTTCCAGAAACACTTTTCCCACGTGTTAGCCCCTGTTTATCTTCTGCTTTCAGAATGAAGGCAATCACTGATACTCAAGGTCCTGCATGGCCTGTATTTTATTTTCCAGAGCTGGCATATTTAATAAGCATCTATAATATTTTCATTACTGAAGCTGATTGCTTTTTTATAATTTAAAATAGTGCAAGAAAAAGAAGAAAATTTGCCCTTTGCAACAGCTTGGATGGAACTGGAGAACATCATGCTAAGTGAAATAAGCAAGTCAGAAAAGACAAATACCATATGATTTCACTCGTATGTGGAATCTAATGAAAAACTAAACTAACAAGCAAAATAGAAGCAGACTCATAGATGGAGAGCAGGCTGACAGCTCTGGGGGTGGGGGCTGCAGGTGGAGGGATTGAGCCAAAAATAAAACAGACTCACGGACATAGACAACCATGTGGTGACTATGGGGGAGAGGAGGTGGGTGGAGGTGGGAGAGGGTATAATGGGGCTGAATGGTAATGGAAAAACAATACAATAATAAAATAAAATAAAATAAAATAAAATAAAATAAAATAAAATAAAATAAAATAAAATAAAATAAAATAAAATAAAATAAAATAAAATAAAATAAAATAAAATAAAATAAAATAAAACAGTGCAAGAGATTTTCCAGTGTTTGTGCAAAAGTAAAAATATAGAAGCTAATACTTAAGAATTATTTTGGTTAGAGTGGACAGGGAGTAATTATTATTGCTAAACTCTTTTTCAGTGTGTGGCAAAACAAAAACAATCCTGCCTTTTACATGATTTGTTAGTCTCCACCTTTTCCTGCCCCTCAGCCCCAGGATAACCACAGCATATTCAAATTCTATCCACCCTTCAATGCCCAGGCTAAAGGTTCTCTGATCTGCTCAGCCATAAACAGTACCCACTTCCTGTAAGCACCCACACTTAATCGAGGCTCCTAGCCTTCTTCCTTATATTTATTGTTGCAAGTATTATATGAAGCAAATTTATTTGTCCCCTCACCCAAGTATTCATTTGTGTGTTCATTTACTGGACAAACATTTATCAAGCCCTGCTGAGTGCCAATGTGCTCTGCTAGGTACATGGGAAATAGCAGAAAACAAGAGAATGGTCCCTATCCCCACGGAGCTTAGAGTCTAATGGAGTAGATGAGATGATTGTTCAGTGTCACTGTGACTTTATTAAAGACCAGAGAGCCACACTATCAATCACTCAATTTATTTTTTGTTTAACTATGATTGTGAAAGTGCTACCAAGGAGAAAAATCATAATACTAATATTTGTTTCACATTTACCATGTGCCAGGCACCCATCAGAGCACTGACTGTATTGAAAGTTTTAATCCTGACAATTATAAGGAAGTGGTTCTAGGATGATACCTAATTAATAGTATGATATCAATTTAACCAAGCTACAGAGTGGTTAAATAATTTGCCCCACATCTCACAGATGGTAAGTGGCAAAATCAGAATTTGAAACTTGGAAGTTTAACTCAAGAAGCCATCATTTTAACCACTGTGCTGAACTGTCTAATAATGCCCATGAAGAGAAAAATATGACCTGGTCTAGAGAATTTGTGGAAGGAGTCCCAAAGGAAGTATTAATATTTAATTGAGCTGAAATCTGAAGCAAGAGTTGGAATAAGCTAAAAACAAAAGAGGAGGTAGGAGGGAAAGGAGGAAGAAGGTGACAAGCAGAAAGAAGATCATGTGCAAAGGCCCTGAGGTGAGAAAACACATGGCACAATCAAGGAGCTGCAAGCAAGCCAGAGTGTCTGGGACACCTAAAGGAAGCAGGACACAGTATGAGATGGGGCTGGTGAGGGAAGCAGAAACCAGACAGACAAGCCTTGTAAGTGTAGTCATGGGAGTGGGTAAGACTGATTATGAAGACAGCAGAAAGAGCAGAGAAGACCAACAACCAAGGCCCACAAAATGTCAAAAATCAAAGGTCTACTCAAAAAAGACAATAGAGCCCTGAGTGGTGTAGCTCAGTGGGTTGGGCACTATCCCGCAGACCAAAAGGTCATCAGTTCAATTCCTGGTCAGGGCACATGCCTGGGTTGCAGGTCAGATCCCCATTTGGGGGTGTGGAAGAGGCATCTGATCAGTGTTTCTTGTGCACATTGATGTTTCTCTCCCTCCCTTCCCCTCTCTTTAAAAATAAATAATTTTTTTTAAATGGAAAGACAATTGAGCCAAGATATTTGGGAATGAGAGACCAGAGAGGCAGGAAGGTAACAAGGGTAAAAGAGAGTCTGGGACCAGGGAAGCTCAAGTTTCAAGGGGCAGAGTGTGGTCAACTTTGTCCAAAGTCCTGAGAGGTTCTGCTGAGGGGAGAATTTAGACTGCCCATTGGGTCTGGACACATGACATGTTCTCAGCAAGGGGGCCTCTTTGGGGTGGTGGGGAAGGAAATGGTATTGGGAAGAGCTGTATAGAATGAGAGGTGAGAATTTGAAAATGGTGAGCACATAAAACTCAAGGAATTTGGTTGCAAGGTGAAAGAGAGAGAATGAGGACACATACTACATATAAACTGCTTAACTTCGATGTCACACAGTTATACGCATGGCTTTCTTTTTAAGAGAAGAACTAACTGCGTTGCATGCTAGGACAATGTCAAAAGAAGCCATGCCTCTTACTGAACCTTGGCCTGTGGCTGGCTAGCTAGACAAGTTATTGTATTCTTTGAAAGAAGCCAAGGCATATTTCCAACTCTCCATGTGCTAGGGTATAGACTATACACTCAAATGGCTATATTTGAAAAATACACTTCTGAATCAAAATAGAGGTTAGTGGAGAGACTGAAAAAAGATACGCACACATACCATTCTACTACTAGAGAATAATTCAAAGGAGAGTTCCTCTTGATTGCAAGTGGTGGATATTAACACTGAATTTCAGAGGACTTTCACTGCAAATTTTAGTGTGATCATTACCCTTTGCTCGTCTCCATGAGGCATAGGGTTGCAGTAAGGATAGAATATCATCAGTAACCCCTCTTCTGAATAGTAGAGGTACAGGTCAAAAATCCTGGAGTATATCTTTAAGAGCCTGCCTTCATAGGTCTGTATTTTCAACAGTAGAGGTGATAAGACTTATCTTTGCAGACCTTATTTAATTAGATGATTCATCCCTCACACATGCACTATAAACATGCAATATAAACTAAATATTTGTTTAACACAAACATGAAACACAATACCAATTAAAGACCTGCCTTGAAAAACTGTTTTTCTATTTCATTTTCCTTTGCCTTGAAATAAGGTCCTGCAGCGGCATTGTGTCCTGGCTCAGTGCTATCAGATCACAGAGGAACATTTGTTTGTACACAATGGGGTCAAGTATTCCCAAACACACTGCACATGTGCGCAGCATTGATAACCTTTATCCTACTTTCCTTGTTGTAAATTTCTGGAAGATTTTAACCTTTAAGCAAGAGATTGCCATCTTTATGAAAACATTAAGTTCCTACCTCTGCTCTTATCTCATCTATCTTGCTACTTTCATTTACCATTCGGAGGGGTCTCCCTAAGCCCTGGTGAAACAATGCTGGGGTGCATTCCAATTGCCATGGAGGGAAGCCCTATGGTTGGCTGCACTGCTGTAGAGAGCCCGGGCTTGGGTGTGAGTTCAAGCCTTACAGTTCCATGGCTTTATCCTTTATTAGGTGACATTCAAAATAGCCCTGGAGTATTTTCATAGTAATCATAATGGACCAGTCAGAGCCATCGCTATGCGGGAGCAGGGGCCTGGAGACCCTCATTGCTAGATAGTGGGGAGGTCTGTGGGAGGGTCCACGGTGGCTGAAACAGGTGTGGAGGGCACTCTGGGCACTCCAAGGGCTCAGGACAGCAGTTGCCACATAGTTTAAAATATTCCAGCATTTTGATAAGGAGCAGCCATCTGAGCCCCCTGTTTCTCCCTTTCACAGCCCTCACCCCCTCCATCCCCCTGGGACCAGGCATGGGTGTCCTGGCCATTGACCTCACTTCTCTGACATTTTCACTTCCCTCTCTAGGGATCTTATTTGACTTTGAGAATGATATGTGTGCACTACTCAAAATGAAAAAAGTCACTACTTCTTCTCTCCCCAAAATACAGGACCCTGAGAAGTCATGGCCATTCCAAGATTTCCTTAATCTGGACAGTCTGACTTTAGTCCTGACTTCATTATGAAAAGTATTTTATAAAGACAAACCAATAACATGCTGCAGTAGTCCTTATCCTCCCTGGTTTCCTGTTGGTTTCTGATGCCATTTAGCACCTCCTCCTTCGTGTTGGCCCATTTTCCCTTTCCTGGGTCTCTCATCGCTCCACTTTTTGCTCCTTCCCTTCTTCATTCTGTGATTCCATTCTGCCTCATTCTACCACGGCTTCCCTGTGAGCCTGCCAAGACCTGTCCTGGGATCCTTGCTTTATCTCTCCTGACACCCTTTCTCTCAGGGAGCTTGTCTACTTCTATTTTAATTATCAATTTATGTGACAATTCCAAAAACTGTATTTCCACCCTGATCTCTTTGCTAAATATTAGGAGCCTCTCTCCAACTGTGTTATTTCCAGCTGGGCCTAAATTCAGCTCATCCAGCACTAAACATGTCTCCTTCTCTCCCACTGCTATCTCCGAACCCAGCTCTTCTCGGATTCACCAACAGCTGGCTTCACTGTCCCGTTTCCTGGCTCACAACCCCATGGGTGTTCTTGGACATAAGAGTTGAGGGCACGAGTAGGGGCAGTAAGTCCACCAGTCACTAAATCCTGCTGATGTGTTCTTTTCCTCAGTGGTTTGGACATGATCATCTCACACCTGCCTGATTGCAGTGATCTCCTAAATGGGCTCTCTCCCTCCTTTCTTTCCTGCCCAATAACCCAACATGCTACCAGCTGATTAATTTGTCTAGAGCACTATTTTTTCATAGATTGCTACTATACCACAGTCAGATACTCTAGATCTTTTCAAATGGCCAGAGAATATTTGGGCTAACTCACCCTCAAGCATGACCACCACCACCTTAATGTAAACCCAGGCGTGCCACATGTTTCTGGCATAACACTGGGATGCAGAGCAGTCCCACCTGCTCACAAGTTTCCATTGTACCTTCCTTTGCAAAATACGTCATACATCCTAATAATAAATATTGGTTGAATGGATTGCTAAATCTCAGCTTCTTCTCATACTCTTCTTGGCAACTGGAATGCTCCGTTCCTCCTTGCGGAGCCTCACCTGACTTATCATTTCAGCTTCTGCTCACTCAGCAACAACAATTACTATCATTTATCAAGCCCTTGCTGTATGTCAGGCATTAGGCTCAGCACTCTGCCTGCTGAACCTAATGGCTCATTTAATCCTTACAATCCTGCATTGTTAGAGCTATCATCCCCACTTTACAGAGGAAGAAACTGAGGATTGGGTAAATTAAATAAGATACGAAGGTCACACCATAAGTAGAAGACTCTTCTGCCAAAGCCTAAACCCTCCACCTTTATAGCATGCTGCCTCTTTCCCTGTCTTCCCCAGAGATATGTCCTTCCCCTGAACACACTGCATTTCTCCCCTCCCTGCCATGTGGGTCTCTCTGCAGTACTGTTTGGGTTTTATAACACAGCACGGTAATTAGGCGCATGGACTCAAATCAGACTGTCTGAGCTGGAATCCTGACTCTACTATTTGCTAGCATTGTGTGCCTCAGGCAACTTAAAATAGCGCCCCCTCATCTATAAAATGGGGATTGTAACAGCACCTGAGACATAAGATGACTGGAATAATTAAATGAGTTAAACTTTGTAGAGCACAGAGTAAGCACTCAATAATTATTACCTGTTATTAAAATGTTCCATGCCTATGCCTTGCCTCCTATTAAGAGTATAAACTAATTAAAGGAAAGGATTCTTTGTCTTTTTAATTCTACAGTCCTTAGCAAGTCTCTCCAGTGAAGTTACATCCACTAAGCTGTGATTTTAAAGGTTTCACTGTTGTATTTACCTTTTAGGAAATAGGCAAGATTCTAATTGTTTTAACCATCACGGCCAGAGCCATACAATGTGGGCTGAAATGCAGAGCTGGTAAATGACCCGTGAATTCATTACGTAGCCACAGCAACACAGGTATGGAACTCAACAGGCCTTGCTTGCAGCACCCATTCTGTGCCAAAACCCACAGGCACAGGCGGAAACTTGGAGAGGCTGAGAGAGCCCCTCCTGGTGCTTCCACAAAGGAGGCAAAAATTACACTGATGAATCGTACTAACTTGAACTATGTTGGGGTGGAAAGATTCTAGGGGCACATTTTATGATGAAAAAAACAGCCCTGACTTTCTGCCCATATTTAGATCAATCCAGAAAGTGGCAGATCAGCAAAGCATAATTAGTGTTTCTTTTCCCCTTTTTTCTTGGAATTGGGACAAAACATTTTAAAGTGACATTGAGTAAAATCTATAACCTCCATAGTCATTTGGCACTAGAGAAGCACATCCTGTTTACCTAGAACATTTAATCTGATTTTGTAAAATATGCTAGTAGCAGGAGCCAAAGCAACTGCAGTGAAGTCAGTGCGATTGTTCCAATTTAAACTCTGAAGGCAGGACCATCCACGGTCGGGGGAGCTGGAAAATTCATTCTCACATGGAGTTGTGAGGAGTGTCTGCTCCTTTCATAAACAGCAGCAGCCAGAATCCTCTTACGTGGTGCTCACAGCTGCTGGCACTTCTGGCCCTAACTGGTAGGCCACACCAACGGGTATTGTTTCTGCTTCTCAGCTGAGCCATGTTATCTCCTACAGTTAGGACTCAGTGGTTCTCAACCCCAGCTGCATAAAAGAGCCTGTTCAGAGATTAAAATAAGTAAGTCCATTCCCATGCCCCTTCCCCAGATAGTCTGATTCAGTTGCTGCAGGAAAGTGTCTGGGCGTTGTTCTTTTTAGAGGGTTAAGTTTTTGCAGTGATACGTATAGACAGCACTGTTCAAATCTGCTACAATCTGGACCAGGCAATAGCTTGATCTAGCCACAGTTTCCCAGCAAAACTGGATTCTGTGTTGCTACAAAGCTGCCAGAATCCAGCCAATCATGTTACTTTTCTATTCCACATGACTTTTATCCTCATATTGCTGACCAAGAATGGTGCTACAAAGCCAGAGACCAGGGTTTCTTCTCAACTCAAGTGCCCCAGAAAGATTCCTTGTATGTTACCGGGCAAATAACCTCTGAATCTCTCATGTTTTTGTTGCATAAAATGGGAACAAGATACCTGCTATACCTGTGATGTGGTGAAAGAAGAGGAAGTCTCTCTTTGGGCCTAGACCTCCGGAGTAAGGTGAAGTGATTAATCATATTAGCCAGGGATTGGGAGAAGCATTGGGCAGGCGAATTCAACAGGATGGTTAAGAAATCACCACCAATTGTCCAAATCAGCAGGGCCAAGTGACCCTCAAGTTTGGGGTAGAGAAAGTCTTGATGAGGACAAGAAAATACCAAATAGCAACTGCAAGTATTTTGTGATTATTCTTGGGTTTGGCATTGCTTATTTGTACTTTCTTTCCATGAGGCATATCGACTTGTTAATAGCGATTTTTTTTTTTAATGCACTGGTCTCCTAACAATGTACAGGGGAAAGAGGGATAAAAGGCCACCTTCTTACAGAAGACGGAAAGATAAAAATAAACCCACCTGTTAAACATTTATTATCCATTCAATGAAAAAGGAGTGTCTCCCCCCTCACCTTACCTTCCCTGAGCCAGCACTTAATCTAAGGATCTGTCTATCAATCTATCTATCCATTTAATTTTCTTTTTCTCTTTTTTTTTTGCCAGAACAAGGCTGCCTTTGATAGTCTTTAAGAGAGAAGCCCAAACCTCAAGTTGCCAAATCTAAAACAATAAGTTGCCTGATCCATGGGAAGTTGTTACGAACACGATTAATTGTCAAAGCCAAAGTCAGCACAAAATAATAATGGTAAGAATGAGTAAAATTCTTTTAGGCTTTTTTAAGTGTTAAAAGAGTTGTTCATACTCCCCATGTTTCAGTTTATCTTTCCGGAGAGAAGGTGTTGTTACAGATCAACACATAAATTTGACAATGGAAGTTTATTGTACTCCTATGTGCCCTGGCTTGTCCTAAAGGCTGGGGAGAGAGAGAAAGTCAGTTAACTGGTAAGACACACAGCAAACTAATGAGGGATTGATTTGGGGCTGGGAAAAAACAGTGCATATTGGGGGGGGAGCTTGAAAAACTTGGAAGTGTTCTGTTAGAGTACAGATACAGTCATGTTTTCCTTGCGTAACTCAAAAATGAAAGAGCAAAAACATCAGCCGTTTTATGAAAAGAAAACTGAGCTGCAGGGAAGTGGCATGGCCTGGCTTTCTACGATACATAAGAAAACATGGTTTGAGCAAGCCACACACCGGAGACCTTTTCCTCCCTTCTAGAATGCTCAAGGTAGGTCTGCCCAGCTCTTAACCCCGGCACTTCTCCTGACTTTCTTCCCCATACCGACTGTGAACTCCTGTCCCCTCAGGCAATGGAAGGAGGCAGCCCGTGACAGAGAGCCCATTTCAGAGATCATCCCTTGCCCTGGGATGAGCTGACAGAATGTCCCAGGCTCTGGCTGTAACACCGGTGCAGGCGCCCCCTTCATCAGCGCCACCGAGACATGGCTGCCCGGCCATGGAGATGCTCGCAGAGTGATTCATGAATGCTGTGGTCTTTACGCTATTTTCTGGCTCAGAGACGGGAAAATTCATTAACAAAAAAAGGGGGTGGGAAGAAAACTCTGTTATCTAAAAAGATCCCAGTTAATACCTGATACTCAATCTCCCTAACCACAGTCTCAACTTAACCAACGAGCTGCGCGTTGACCACACATGATTTACGCTCCCAGCATTCATGGCATAGCTGCACATATACTATAAAACAGAAAATCAGACAAAGAGGTAAATAACTTTAGGAAGATGCCTTAAAAAGGAGTGTCAAAGTAACTGAGGTCTTGCCGCAAAGGGAGACCGACCACAGGAGAAGAAATGCCTGTTACCTGTCCAGCACCGAAGTCCCCAGACGGGCTCCTGCTGTCCCCAGACGGGCTTCTGCTATAACCAGATGCCTAAAAGCTTCCAGGTTTCCCGTACGAGGCCATTGGCCCTTCAGTTTCCTCTAAGGCCTCACGCCCGCTGAAGAAAGAGCTGAGCAGGACTCATTTCGAGGCTCAGGCAGCTCCCCTCCAAGCTCAACCTCCTTCCTGACTGGTGCCTCCCTGCCCTGGTCCTCCGAGCCTCACAGAGCCATTCCTGAGGGTCTGCCGCTGTTTGGAAAACAAGAAGTGATTTCCTGGTCTTCTTCCCCGGATGGCGTGTGCGATTTCCCTCACGCCCATGGGAAGTCCTTCAGATCCTTCTTATCTGGAAACCTCTCCACTGAGTGGCCGGACTTGTTTGGCCAATGCCCCTAGTTCTTGCTTTCCTTTCTCCGAAGAAAAACATCAGAAAACTGAAACCAAAGCAACCCCAAATGGGCTTAGAGCTAATGACGGATGTAGGGTGTTGGGTTGAAACCTTGGAAAGATGTCTGCTTAATTAGACTGTGATTTCAGAGGGGAAAGAAAGTTAAAATTATCGACGAGCTCCTTATCCCTAGAAGTGCCTAAAAGTCAGAGAATAAAAAACTCCCAAGAATATAGGAAGAACTAAAGAAATGGTTTAGATCCAGCCCAGGGCTTTGGGGACGGCTGACCTTCCAACATGCCACATGAAAGGACACTGGTTTTTCCAGATTTCCAGGGAAGCTCTATGAAAATGTGTGCATCAAATTATAAATTGTGTGACACTTAAAATATCATCTTGATAATATTAATATATAGAGATAAGAAGATCCATGGAAAAGGGTCAGTTGGTAGGGTGCAGTCAGGTATTTGGGATTAAAGATGAATTCTAATTGGACTTTTTGAACTGGAAGTGACCTAACCATCCTCATTTACAAGTGAGGGAACTGAGGCCCAAGGAGAAACAAGGGCTTATCCAAAGTCAGAACACAGATGGGAAGTAATAGATTGTCATCCACTCATTCTTCAACTTCAGTATGGGGAATGCTCTCCAGTTGCCTGCCCTTGAGCTTTGCCCACAGAAAGTTTGATGAATGAGGTCTGACCTGGAGCTGGGAATCTGCATTGTAAGTGTTCCAGGTAGGTCTGATGCAAATAGTATTATATTTAGAGAAACCATCCGAGTGACAAAGCAAGGACACCAGAATCACCCTGTGGGGATTCAAACCATAGTCCCACCAACTTCCTCTCACTGAGGCTCAGTTTTACTCTGTATGAAAGTGGGTAATAATACCACTGAGCTTATAGACACCAGTAAGAGCCCGGCGCAGAGGAAGAGCACAAGATCTGTCCGTTCCTGTCTGGAGACCTGGGCTCGACTCCTCTAAGCTCGTAAGTCTTCCCTGTCCCACCTGTCTCCCTCCCTCCTTGTCTTCCCTTCTGACTAAAGCTATTACCTTGGACATGTCAGCAACCGCCAAGAGAACTCAGACTTGAAAGAAAAGTTAAATATTTTGATAAAAAGAAGATGAACCTTCAAAATACTTTTACTTCTTGGAACTGACTAGCCCTCTATGAAAGAAAAAGCTGAGCTGCAGTGAAGTGGCATGGCCTACTCCATGCACTTATTGGGAGGGAGGCAGTGGTTGTCATCCACCCATAGTTGACCCTCTTTGCTGTCAGCCCAGGTGTGGCTGGGGAACCCACGTGTAACTAGTCTGTGAGCTGAGGGAGTGAATGCAGATTGGTCCAAAGGATGGTGATCTCATTCTCCTTGGGGCACTAGGGTAACTTTAGACATGTGGCTGATTGTGGATGTACATTACCTCTGGATTCACTGTTAGTGGCACAATAAAGGTTCTTACTATTCCAGCTCCAATTGGGTTTTCTGTTATTTGTAGCAAAAAGCACTATAATAAATTGGCAAATCACTATGAAAAAAGAAATTTTTTATTCTATGTAAGATATGACACTTGGCCTAAAAAAAAATAGGAAAAAATCAAAACACATACACACAGAGCCAAATAACTGAAATCACATTCTAAAATATTCCAAATTAATTTATTATGCTAAATATGTGTGGTATTGACTTGTTCTATAGGACATGGACTAAGATACTCCAGATATTTTCTTATGCTAAAAATCTATAATATTAAATATAAGTACTGGAAAAGCACCTGGGCCCTGAAAACCCAGATAGCCTGGGGGTTAAGAGTAGCCATAGACTCCATATGTACCAAATGGTAGCTCTATGGGAACTTAGATTATTTAACCCTTTTGGTACGGGTGCCGGATATATCTGGCGCCCATCTGATGACCTGTGTGGACGAGCGCCGGATATATCCGGCGCCCATACAATGGCTCACCTCGTACAGCGGGAGTGTCGCGGCGGAATGAGCGCTCGTACCGAAAGGGTTAATCTTTCTGGACCTCAGCTTCCTTATCCATAAAACAATAATAATACCTACCTCAAGGTTGTCTTAAAGATTAAATGCGTTAAATACATGTAAAAATATTTAGAACAGTGCTTGGCACATAGTAAGCATGTGTGTTAACCACTGTTATTTTTGCAAAGAAACTTCTGTTACATTAATAGTTGCATATGGTTTTGGTATTATCTTTGGGTTTTTTTTTTTGTTTTTTTGGTGCTAGCTTTGCCTCAGGTGCAGCATGGACTGACTGGTATTTTGCAGATGCTTCTGAAATATGTCTTATTGTCTCTGTTGTGAGATATGGTTCCTCTGGGGGTACCTTCAGTGGATTGGCATAAATGTGGATAAGTGATGGCAGCTCTGTTGGGGAGGCATGAAGAAAACGTAGGAAGACACTGGCATTAACATGATGGTCAAGGACACAAAAAGAAGTTTGCAGGCTGACCGCTTTGCAGCATTTCACAAATCAGCCCACATTTCTGGAGGCAGAGTTAGCCCACAGCTAGAGAAAGGGAAGCTGCAGAGCTTGATCCTTACAAAAAGATAAACAAGTGGAGGAACTTGACTTGGACACATTTATCCTTAAGAAACACCCTGCTAGCCCTGGCTGGTGTGGCTCAGTGGATTGAGTGCTGGCCTACGAACCAAAAGGTCAGTGGTTCGATTCCCAATGAGGACACACACCTAGGTTGTGGGCCAGGTTCCCCGTAGGGGGCGCATGAGAGGCAACCAGGCGTTGATGTTTCTCTCCCTCTTTTTCTCCCTCCCTTCCTCTCTCTAAAAATAAATAAATAAAATCTTTAAAAAAGAAAAGAAAAGAAACACCCTCTGTCAGAATGAGTTTCTGGGTAAAGTCTTCTTTTACAACTTCATTTTTTTTCTGTCTTGCTTTGGGTTGTCGAGTGCAATTGGCTCTCTGACATGGAAAGGGGCGTTGTCAAGGTGGCTGCCCCTCTGCTTCCCTGAGGAGCAATTCCTCTTACCCACAGTCCAATTTGTTGCTAGGAACACCCTGTGCTTGTCACACTCACTTTACAATGAAAACAAAGACCAATAAAAAATGGAACCACCATATGGTCTCGGCTGCAACCCAGAATTAACTGCTAATGGGGAGACTTTGTACTGTCACAGCTGCGGACGCCTGGTCTGTGACAGAGGCCCTTCCCTCATATTTTAAGTGTTGAAGTTGGTAGCACGTTGACCCCAAACTTTTTCAACCAGACTGCAGTGGTGCAGCCAGAGTAACTAATTTGTCAATAGTGCTGTCTGTGTTTGTGTTAGTATGAAGTGTCTCTTAGGACTTGAGGGCCGAGTTATTTTCATAGGCAGAGATGTCGGCACCAAATAAATGTGTATTTCTCAGCCTGTTCCAGACTGTTTTACCCTTCTGACCTACCCCCTTCTTCAACTAGCTAACTTTTGGTGACTCCTTAAGTTACAAGTGTTATTTCTTCCAAGGACCCTTGAAGCCCTCCCAGCCTGGGACTTCCTTCTCCCTGGTTCCATACTACCAGGTGCGCATCTTTTTGCAGTTACCACACTGCATTCAGGTGATTCTTCTAATGCATTGACTGTGAGCTCCTTGAGGACAGGGACTAGTCTCATTTGTTGTAAGCCCAGCTCCTAGCCTAGTGCTGGCGTATGGCGGGTCATCAATAAAAGCAGACAAAATGAAATTGATCCATCTTACTCCATTGCTTGTTTCTCCTCTCAAAGTCAGAATGCCCCATGGCTCAGTCATTGGATCTCTTCTCTACTGACACTTATTCCCCGGGTGATCTCTACGAGTTTCATGGTTTAAACCCAGGGCTGACGACCCCCAAATGTATATCTCTGTCATAGACCTGAATTCCTGACCCATGCAGCCAACTGCCTACTTAATATCTCCACTTGGATGCTCAATGTGATCTCACACTGATCATGTCCAAAACTAAACCTCTAATTTTCCCTCCCAGACTATCCCAACAGTCTCTCCCATTTTAGTAAAGGGTATATTCATCCTTCCAGGTTACTCAGACCAAACCCTAAGAGTCATTCTGAGTCGTCTCTTGTAAACTTTATGGTTAATTTGCCATAAAATCCTGTTGGTTCAAAATATATGCATATTTGGGCATCTCTCACTCCTTCCTCTGCCATCATGATCTCTTGACTGGATTATTAACATTGCCTCTAGTTGGTCTCTGGGCAAGACTGCAGCTGGGTGGTCCTCATACAATATATGTTATATAATGTCCATCACCTATGCTCAGCCGTCTGGCACTCCCATCTCACATGGTCAAGGTGAAAGCCCTTTCAATAGCCTGTAAGCCCTGCACCATCCCATCAGCACCCCTGCTCCTCCTACCATTTCTTCCTTCAATTCCTCTCTCACTTCCCTCCTCCTCACTCACATCACTCCAACATGCTGACCTCCTAGTAAGCTAAGCACAGTTTCAGCTCAGAGGCTTTGCACTTTGCTTTCCTCTCTGCCTGGAATGCTCTTTTCCTAGATATTCTTGTGTCTCACTCTCTATCTCCCTCCCATCTTTGCCCAAATATCACTTTCTTAGTAAGGACTTAGCTGACCGTCATATTTCACATTTCAGCTCTCCCACTCCCCTTTCCTTGATTATTTTTTCCATATCATATACCACCTCTAATATACTATAGTGTACTGATGTATTTTGTTTATTGGCTATCTCCACCTTCCATCCCTCACTAGCATATAAACTCTTTGAGGGCAGAGATGCCTATTTGATTCCCTAATAAAGAGTATTTGGAGGTTCAACATACAGCAAAGTTATGAATGCACAGCATTAGCATATACACGGCAGAAGTACATACAAAAGTACATAATAGTTCAACTTTCAAAGCACTCCGGTCCCCATGTATTGGAAGGTTAAGTCCTGTTTTGTTTTGTTTTGTTTTTTTCAATCCACAACCAGATGTTGGTAACCCTTTTGACCCAGTGTGGCCCAGCGTCAGCTCTCTTTTGATATTTCTATTTCGAGGCCAGCAAAATTACCCTCTGGCACTGACCAGTCCTTCTGCAAGGAAGGAACCGACAAATAATTGGGCAGTTTTATAGTATACAAATGGTCTTATTCTTATCTTTTGTGTGTATATCTTGGCAGAGTCTCTCCTAATCCGAGTTGGTTGTACTTGTGCTCAGCTGCAGCCTCTCTAGTTTTGTTTGCATTTGCTGTTACTGGACTCATTCCACCCACAGAGTTATTACACCTTCTTTGTATACATATCTTTCAGATAATTATGTTATTTTGCTATGGAAGATCCCAAAGCTTCCATCATTTGAACTAACTGGATACAGTTGGCAGCCACATTCTACCTACCTTCTTATGCCTCCAGTGACGGTCGCAGCTTTGGACAGAAAACCAAAGCACCCTCCATGTGGAATTCTGCCTGTTTGGACTCCACTTCCAGCACTATCTTCCCTGCCTTTTCCAGAAACATGGAAGCAGAATACAGGGGAGAAATGGAGGCAGACTTAGGACATGGTTACATGGAGGTTTTCATCAGTAGCTCTTTCTTGACCTTTGTTGCTCTTTTATTGAGGAGGATTGATCATCAGCAGCCCATGAGCAATCCCCAGCCTTCAGGTTCTACCTTTAGTTCTTACAGGTGACATGCTATCCACGTAGCAGAAGTGCTTGCTAATGCCCCAGTATGACATAAGTCACCCACAGGCTGCAGCTCTGACCCACATGATGTCAGAGTTATTGACTGACAAAGTATGTCATTGACTTCTCCTTCTTTCCTCCCTACCCCTATCGGTATTATGGAGAAGAGCAGGATATTTGACTACATGGGTATTCTCCTTGTCTTTGTCTGGACAGGACTCTATTTAGAATGAAGCTACATTCCTCTAAAGTACATGTGTTCTTTTGTCCATGAACTCTGGACCCCTACTCTAACCTCTGCTCCCTTATTGTTCACCCTAGGTGCAGGTGCTCTGTGATGGAAGGTATTGTATACCTCAGGTGAAAGGGAGTGGGACCTGAAAACATCTGGCAGATGCTAGTTTGGGCAAAATCCTATCTCCATGAGGGCACCTCTCATCTACATGCCATTGTTCTCTACTGTTTTGAGGTCCTCAGCATTTCCTTTGACCTCAAAAGAAAGCCCCATTTTTGCTTCTGATTATAGAGATAACTTTGTCAGAATTTATCAAGTCAACTAGTGAACAACCATGATGCCAAAACCACTAGGCAAATATGAACAGAAGAGTGAACCATGCCAGGAGAAATCAGAATCAAAGAGAGTGAAGGGGGCCTCTATTCATTCATTCCAGCTACCTTGTGTTAGAGGGGATTGCAAGGCTTAACCAAGGTCACCACACCCACTAGTGTCAGAGGCAGAATTAGAATTTAGATCTTCTGTCTTCCCATGCAGTACTCTTAACATTATGCACTGGTGCCTAGCCCCTGCCCCCACAGGCCCTCAGGACACTGTTAGCATACTTTTCCTTTTGCCTCTAAACTGGGACAATTCTACAGGTACGACAGGGTGTTTATCTCTATACCTAATGTCTAAGATGGAGTAACGATTTCTGAGTAGAGAAAGAGACAATATTAAACTTGTGTTGAACTTGTCTTTTTTAAAAATGATGCTTGGTTCATGATTTAATTAGTGCCAGATATGATGATTTCAATGAATTTGCTTGATTTTTCCAGCACCTAAACTCTTTCATGGAAGAATGTGAAATAATTTTTTCTAACATATTAGAATACAGCCATGTGAATGGCACCATGGTGGTCTGAAAAATATGGTGCCAGGTGACATCAGTAGTATATGCTGTCACCCCAGTGGCAGGATTTGGAAAGCAACAATAATAACAGCATGTCTACCTGCTACTACTTGCTAAACCTACACTTTTAAAAAGAAATTAAGTGAAGGAACAGCCTCTATTCTGACTCAAATACTTTTGAAATGCTGACATATTGTCCATTTCCAATGAATTGTATATAAGCATGATTTAATTTAAGTCATCCAAGAGGCTTTTTACTGGAGAGAGTAGAGATAACAGGAGTGCAGTGAGGTTAGAGAGAAGTGGGGAAAAATAGAGAGGCATTAGCATTGCAGAGAGCAGTTCTTAACTCTGTCTGAGGACAGACATACAGCTTGTTCATTTAAATCATCCTGCCGGTTGTTGGTGGAATTGCTACAATCGCATAGCCTGACAATCCCTTTTAGTCTTCTCACTCCTCAGAATGACCATTTCACACCTTCTCTTCCCTCCCCAGGTTTAGCAGCAGCCTTGCCTCATAATTCATTGAGAAAACAAAATCAGCCAAACAGGAACGTTTGTGCTCCTGTACATGAACGTCCAACCTGCTCCCACCGGCACTGCCCTTTCAGCCTTCCCTCCAGTTTCAGGGGATGGCATGTCCCTGCAGCTCCTGACAGCTTGCCTCTTCCTCCAGTTGGCTCTGGGTCTTGTTTCCTCTTATTTCCTCAGCATTAGATCAGTCCCATCAGTGCACAAACATATTCTAGAATGTCTCTTTAGTAGCCTTCCTTTGACAAATGTCTTTCTTACTCCCCATTCTGCAACAGTCTTCTGCTCCCCTTCACAACAAATCTTGAACAAAGAGCTGGAGACATTTGTCTCCACTTTCTCAGCCCTCCTCTCTGGCTCCAGAGTCAGTCAGATTGGTGTTCTTTCCCTAGTATTGCACAAAGTGGCTCTCATGTGGTCACCATGGTTTCCATGCGACCATCGCCAGTGGTGCATTTTCAGTTCTTGTCTTCCTTGGTCCTGCAGCTCCATTGGACAAAGGTGGCCACTCTCTCCTTCCTGAAACCTCAAATTCTTCTGATTCTGTGGCACCCACTCCTCTGTTGTCCCTCCTTCCCCATTAGCCCTTCCTCTTAGTCTTCTCCATGCCCTTTCTTCCTTTACCTGATCTCTAAAAGTGTGCCTCAAGCTTGGTCCAGAGTCCTAGTCTTTTTAACCTGCTTTATTCCAGGGTGATCTCATCTGGTTCCATACTTGGAAGAACATTCATGGATGGGAGCAAGACAAAGGTGTTTTTAGACATATGAAGACTGAGAAGGCTTGTATCTCCCTGGCTCTGCCTTTTGTTCCATGGACCCCATTGGCCATCTGGTAAAGCCTATCAACTCCTCAGAATAGCATTTTTAATGCATAAAACAAAATACATAGGATTACACTCCATTGAAATATAGTTACTGAAATATTAAAACATGATGTGATTTAGTATTCGCTTTTTTATCAATCTATTCAACTAAAACATTTAATGAGGCAGGTTTAATAATGATCACAAGGTTTAAGAGGTGATGGGAATAAACTAGATTTTTGAGGATCCGCAACATAGTAATGTGGTAGAAAATCATCTGTGATTTCTGTTGGTAACAAAGCATAGGTACTGCTAACACTATGTGGTTCATTACCTGTGTTCTTAACTAAAGGAAATTCAAAACCTCACTTAGATCTTACTGAAATAAAGGTGTATTTTTTCTAATTAAAATTTGTGAACCCACTGAATTTTATTCATATGGTGGCCATTAACTTAGGTTAAAGACATATTTTTAAAAGAAGGAAACTGAACCCTTGAGAACTGACCATTTAAAAACTATTAGTTAACTATTAATTTTTAGATTATCAGTTTTTTAAATTATTTGTTAAAAGTGACTAATTTGGAGGTAGGATTGTAGAAGAAAATATGAACTAAAATACTAAGTAACTATGAAAAGGAACATAGTAGTTGTTCAATGAATACTTTTAAAAAATACTTTATTCATTTATTTTTAGAGAGAAGGGAAGAGATGGAGAAAGAGATGGAGAGAAACATCAGTGTGAGAGAGAAACATTGATTGGTTGCCTCTCACATGCGCCCCAACTGGGGGACTGAACCTGTAACCCAAGCATGTGCCCTGACTGGAAACTGAACCAGCGACCTTTCGTTTTGCAGGACAATGCCCAACCAACTGAGCCACTCCAGTAAAGCCAATGAATACTTTTTTTAAAATTTTTATAGTTATTTAGCTAGTTAGTTAGTTATTTTCACCCCACCATGGGCCCCCTCCCCACCCAACCCCGCCTCCCACCCTCGAACCTAACTCCTTTACCTTTGACTTTTTAAATGAATAAATGAATTGAGGGGAGATTTTGCTTTACCTCTCATATCTTTTTCAGCTGGCTAGGGAATACACACCATCAAATGAGTCCAGGACTTCCAAAAGCCACAGTCACAGTATGGTTTTGACTGCTCACACACTATGCACATGAATGTCCCCTGTACTCTTATTAATAATAGGGTTACAGGAGCCCTCCTACATGTATGGGGAGGTACTCCATCATCTTAGCCAAAGAGTGGAAGAAATTTCTGAGGCAGAGATAGATATCCCCAGGACATAATAGATGCTCAATAATTTTCCCAGACCTACAATGTGAAGGTAATACTCATAGGTCAATATCACCTTCTGGTCACCCAGAGAAGGCCATCCCTGTGGTAAACATTGTCACCCCCAAGTACACATCCAACCTGCCTCCAGAGTCACTGCTCTTTGGTTTCTGCTCTATGACTAACAGTTATGTCCCTGTACTAACACTGCTCTCAGTTCTTTGGAGGAATGACGTAGTCTTTTTTAAATGCCCTTTCAAGAACATACAATATGGCAGGCACAATGATAATGTTTGCTTGAGAAAGGAATCAGAAAAAGACCGGCTGACAGCTGTGTCTATGAGGAACAACAATGGCTCTGAAATTCAGCTCCAAGGAGGAGCCTGAAGTTAGCTCTTTGAGGACAAACATAAAGTTGGGGGCTGTGGTGGTGAGAATGGAAAATGAAGCACAAGTGAAAATTAATCAAAATTTCTGAAGTTCAACTCCTTGGGGACAAGGAAGAATGTGCCTTTTTGAAGCGTAGAGATATGGAATGTTGAAAAACAACAGAGCTTTTAACTTAGCTTTGGGGAAACCAAATATTTGACAGCAAGATCTTGTTAGACCACAAACACCACTTTACATTTTACCTGTAATAAGTCACTTTTAAAGAAAATGGAAGGGCACAAAATTTCCGAATACTACACACATTATTTGGTAAAGTAGCTCCTGTTCGAAACAGCTTGCCTGTTTTATTATTGGGGACAAGCATCAGTTGTTCACTTCAAGTGGCTTCCTGTAGGTTTATTGATGCCCCATCCCCCAAATCTGGGCAGCAGATAAGCCATTGCTCTGGCACCCTCTTTATTCACCCGTCTGTTCTGTTTCATACTTACTGACCAGCTCTGAGAGTCTGTCTGACCATCAAGTCAGCCTGGTGACCAAACCGGTAAACCCAAAGGCTAGCTGCCCTGGGTTCTGTGCTTTTTGAGCTTTTCAGAAATAAATGGAGTAAGAGAGGAAGGGAAGCATGTTCACAGTGGCTGCTACTGCCCTTTGAAGTAGCACAGCATCGTGAAGCCTGTGCCGTGGCGCATGGAAGTTGCCCAGCCCTCCTCAGCTCCCTCCAATGGCCTATCCCAGGACAAAGGCAGGTCCCATTTTCCAAGTTCAAGATCATTTCAAATGACATTGCCTTCTATAATTCAAAGTTTGCCTCCCAGGACCTCGAAACTATTTTTAGACCTGAGACATAGTACACAAAACACAGCAACGTATCAACAATACATGATTATTCCAGGCCCACACCCCTTGAGTTCGCCTCATCTGACCTGAAACACTGAGAGGAAAAACCACATATATTTTTAGTCTCTTCCTGAATTCCTCAAATGTCATTCCATTTTCCATTTTATTTAGGGCTGTTATGATCTTGCCTTGTGTTTTACATGGCAGTGTGGGCACACTCTTGGTATGTACCTCTGCCTGGGACTCTTTATTTGAACCTGCAGGGCTCTCACTAAATATGGGCACCCTTATGAATGACCTCTGGCCCTTGGATTACTTACTAGTCTAAATTTAAAATGCTCTTATATCATCCCTTCTTAAGTGCCACAATCACCTTACACATCAGGTGCCCATGGATTATTTATATGAACTAACAAGAGTAACGTATAAGTGTACTTCTGTGTTTAAAATCATTGAATTTTTCAGAAATCACATAATACCTTAAAGAGAGAAAACCAGGTCGGCTTTAGCTTAAGTGGTCATTTCGTCATGACAGATGCTAAAAAGAGAAAACTAGTTTCTTAGACCTACTAACACACATGTACACATGTGTACACCTACAGCACACACACACACGTGTTCAAATTGGAGGAGTGAAGGAGGCAGCAACCACACACGTAATTCTGGACCCTGGAAGCATCTCACATTTTTGCATCTGGACCACATCTTTTATTAGCTTCCTTCTCTTTCTTATGAGAGTACTATTTTCAGTAATGTGTCCTTATTTCTTTTCTTTATTACTTTATTGTTGTTCATTTACAGTTGTCTGAATTTTCCCCCCACCACTCCCCCCCACCCCAGCCAATCCCACCCCCCTCCCCCACTCCCACCCTCCCCCTTGGTTATGCCCCTGTGTCCTTCATAGTGTTTCCTAGAAACCCTTCCCCCCACTGTCTCCTCTCCCCTTCCCTCTGGATATTGTTAGATTGTTCTTAATTCCCTAAAACACCAATCCAAAAGAACCTATGCACCCCAATGTTCATATATCCTTATTTCATAATTAGTCTTTACCTTTAAAACAACTAAAAAATAAAACATTTCTCTTTGAAATATTATTAAAATTCAGTAAAAAATTTAATTGTAAAGTAAAATTTGTACTTGCCAAGTAAAAAAAGTACACACTAAAGTGTACTGCACTATTTTAAATTTTAAACACAAATAAAAACTCTATGTGGTCCCATAGAATGACAGAATTGAAGCACCTCCTGTTTGGTTTCTTTTTCTTTACAGTCACACGCTAATATTGCTTGTTATTAATCTACTGCTCAAGGCCAAGGACAGGTCATCAGACCCCAGAGGCCAGAGACACTTAAAGCAGCTCAAATATTTGCAAAGCAGTATGAACTTATTCTTGAAGTGGGCACATATAGCTGAGTCCCTCTGTGTCAGGAATCAGTTTATAACTGAGTTTTCTGATTTAATATCTATGTAGAGTACATATTCATTAAAAGGTAAGTAATAAAAATATTGATTATGATCTTATGTTGTATTACTGAAACTCACCAGTGAGGGCAACAGTTGTTTAGAACTTAGATCAACAAAACTATTTTCAGGAAGTGTATGTTATCATGAACATTGTTTGGAATTGCCGTGGCGTGATCGTTTTTTTTAAAAAAGGACTTTTAGTTGTTTTCACTGTTGATTTTAAGTTCTCTGCAGATAAGTACAACTTATTGCCTGCACCCAGGGGGGGCCTCTCCTCACACCCCTCCCTTGGTGCCACCAATTCCAGAGTGTCTGCTAAGCTTGTCACTCAAGCACGGGAGAACTCTGTGTTGGAGGGTCACCCCATTTGTCTCAGAGCAGTCCTTTAGGGATACAGACCAAACAGTAGTGAGGAAGGACTTGCCACTTGCACGTTGAAGTGGAGGTGAGCCCTTTGAAAAGGCGGCCACATGAGTGCCAAGACTCACTAACACATTTCCCACCTTCACCAAGGGAAGCTAATCTTGTCTTCCCCTTCCCTGGGATCCCACCTGCTCCTCATTCAGGCTTCTTTGGAAACATCCTCCTAACCAGAGGAAGGAATTACTGCACAGCTCTCTCTCTCTCTCTCTCTCTCTCTCTCTCTCTCCTTCTAGGCCCACCAGGCCACTTGAAGGAAAAATAATAAGTGTGGTGTGTGGTGTGTGGCCCTGACCGGAGATTACAAGGGAAACCAGCTTTCCCTCTGCTTGACCCTGTAGGAAGGAAGCAGGAAGCCTTGCTTGGGGACGGGCTGTGCTATTACCTCCTGACCCTCTCTCTAATTGAGAACACAGAGCAAATGGCAGAAAGCGGGACCTCTGCAGCACTTTCCACACCTCCCTCAAGATTAGAGACCTCGTTTTGGACAAGAAACAGTCCTAATGGCTACTACTAGGTGTTCACACTGCACCAGGCTGTGGATCAGTCCCAACTAAGCCTCCTCACAACTGAGGGGAGAAGCACTGTCATCCTCACCTTACAGACAGGAAACTCTGTCATGGAGCAGCTGGTGTGAGCAGGATGGAACCCAGGACTGCCTCATACCTGAGGCCTTCTGTCCAGCCTGGAGTGGGAGTGACTGGAGGTTGAGCCCTCCCGTGACGGCGGCACCTGTAGATACCCTGAGCGTTAACCTTCAGACTGTTGCAGTCACGCAGTTGGATGTACAGCATTGGGGTCCACCCAATATTGCTAAGCAAGTCCAGCTGCTCAAAGAGCAAGAATTAGAAATGTGTAAATTGAGTGTCCAACCTGCGGCCCACAGGCCACATGCGGCTCAGTATGGCTATCAATGTGGCCCAACACAAAATCGTAAATTTACTTAAAGCATTTTGAGACTTTTTTGTGATTACATGTTGCAGTGTATTTAATGTGTGACCCAGGACAGCTCTTCTTCTTCCATTGTGGCCCAGAGATGCCAAAAGCCTGGACACCCCTGGCTGTAGGGAAAGTGCAGGTCTAGGTAACTTATGTGTATAAAATGGGAGTAATCAGGTCCAGGTATCTTCTCATTGTTTTCACCCAGTTCTGCCTGCTGTGCCTGCCCTTCAAAATAATCTGTCATGAAAGCATTACGAGAAGGATGAATTTAGTTAAATAAAATAAGAGGGACAGGGGGTGGGTTTGCATCGTCACCTACCTAACTGCTGAAATCCTCTTTTAATATGTCTGTATATCCTACTCATGCGTCATTCATTTTTTTTCACCAAATATTTATTGAAAATATACATCCCAGGCACTAATCTAGACCCTGGAGATAAGCAGGAACAAAAACAACTGTCCCCAGACGTTTACATTGTAGGATGGGCTGGCTGGCCTCCAGGTCCATCTCTGCCCTTGTCTGCCCTGCTCTGTGCTCCGGGAGGTCAACCCCACACCCCACATCCTCGCCATCTGGGAGGCAATTGGGAAGAAAGGGCAGGTGGAAGATCGCAGCAAGAGACGAGGATGAAGGAAAGGGGGGCCAGGCATTTACTCCCCCCTCTTCTTTGCCAGGCTATAGTCTGGGCAGTAACTGTGTTCCTCCACCCTCAGCCATAGACTCTGGGAAGACCCCTCTTCCACATCTGCAGATCATTTCCAGGCTCCTCTGAAACCCCATCCACACTTTTTGCCCCGTTCTGCCCTAGGGAAGGTGATCAAGGGCTTCTGGATGCTGCCAATCTGCTGTTGACTTGACTGCCTACACCATTTCAGCAAACCCTTGGGAGTGTAACGGAGGACATCAACTACAATCCCCATGTGAAAATTAAGCAAATGAGGGGAAAGAGCAAGTTAATAAAAGTGGATTGTTTCTTGGACTCAATGAAAGTAGTTTTCTGCTTATTTCCTTTTTATATAATCACTGTTACTTCCAATTATTTTTAGTAACTTCCCTTCAAACTCATTGTTTCAAAACTCAAGTCACTTTCAGTAAAGGTTGAATTTTGTTATGAATATACAGAATGGAGCACTCCAATAATTAATTTCACTGATAAAGTAGGGTGAAAAATTGTGTAGTATCAAAAAATCCTAGAACATATATTTAGCTCATTTCTTCTATATGAAACAGATAGGTAACGGAATTGAATCTACTTTGGACAAATGAGGATTTCCAGGTTCATCTGGATATTCAGAATGGCATTTACATCTCAGTGCTACAGACACAGGAGTTGAAGTTTCCCTCACAGGAACTTGTTTTTTTGCGTGTGATTATTTCTGCTCCTAGAAGCCTCGCTTCCATTCATCACTTACTGTGTTAAAGAATGTTAATTTGGCCACTTGCTGTGTTTCACATAAATCTTTTTCTTCTGAATCTTTGTTGTGAGAAATTTAATTTGTGATCACAACAGTAAAAAGGTAGATTTTTTTTTAAGCAAAAAGAAACATTAAGCACCCAGGATGCCTTCTTCAGGGTGCCTTTGGATTTCCAGCTTCTTCCTGCTTTATCTGTCAAAGAGGAAATAACAACCCTAGGGACACAGTTTGGCCTTCACCACTTGGTCACGCTCAAAGACACCAGTCTCATATTTCCACATTCACAGCCCATTCTTGAAAGGCTCATACTCAAATTGTTCCAAAATGGAGAGAAACTTGCTCAAAAGCCACAGCTCTCATGCCCTCCAAAGGGGCAAACCCTTGACTCAAGTGTTTGCTCTGGATAACAAGTGACTTCCTGCTTTACAAACAAAAATTTCAAATGGCTGATTTTTAAAATTCCACATAACCTCACAAGTCCATATTTTGACCTCTTACAGGCCATAGTGAAACAGAATATCAGAATATTTGGGTTAGAGTTTCTTGAACTACACAAATATTTAAAAATTGAAGAAGCATCACAGCAAAGAAGGCAAGAGATTTAGTCACTCTTCTTCCCAGGAATTTTCAAATTGCAGTGCAGCCCAAGAATCACCTAAGTAATTTTGGCTAAATTCCTGGCTTCACACTCAGAGATCTTGCTCCGTAGAGGGCTGCAGACCAGCACTAGCACCACCTGGGAACTTGTTAAAAATCCAAATTCTTGAGCCCACCCAGACCTTTAGAATCAAAAACTCTGGAGGTTGGGCCCATGAATCCATGTTTAAATAAGCTCTCTCAGAGGCGATTATGATGCACACAAAAGCTTAATAACCACTCAGAAACATACAGCATGATTATTTTTTAACATAAGGTTCTCACTGTGAAAAACCACCAGCTGAATCAGAAGCTCTGCATACATTTAGAGAAACACTGGCAGATAGATAAGCTGCTGGGTTCATTCACCAGGAGTCCATCCTCTCTCCAAAATGGCACAGTTATCTTCAGCTAAAACCCTTAATTATTAGGGCTTCTGCCTACACATCCAACTTCACCTCTGTCTCCCACTTTCTTCTTATCTTACTCTTCCCTCTCTGAATCCCCTAATGCCCTGCAAACACCAGGTTCTCCAGCTTCTGCCTGGAACTGCCTCCTTCCTCCATTGTCAAGTGTCTAACTCCCATTGTCCTTCAGGGCCCAAGTCAAGGTCAAAGCCGCCTTTAACTCACTCCAGTTGTGTGTGCACTTCCACCCCTCACTTCCCTCTGCCAAAGCGTTTACTGAACTGTATTATAATGGTCTATTTGTGAGCTCTTCTGTCACCCTCTGATTCCCCACTCTCCACCCTCACCCCAGGGCAGGACCTTGTTTGTGTACTCTTCTGTGCCCCGTACCCAGCCTGATGTCAGGAGTAGGTGCTCAATCAATGTTAGCTATGAATAAACCCTGGAGGTGGCACATTATTAGAGCTTCCATAAGAGGTGAAGGGCATGGGCTATGGGCCAGACTGCCTGGGTTCAAGTCTTAGTTCTACCATTTACTAGCTATGTATGTGTTGGCAAGTTACTTAATCTCTGCTCTTCAATTTTCCCATGTATAAAATTGAGATTGTGGTACAATTATCTCACAGAATTGTTGTTTCAAGTGCTTAGAGCAGGGCTTGATGAGTATTAAAGCCTCAGTGCTTCAATGCTAGCAACAAAAAGGATCAAAGAGGGTCCCAAGATACTTCTGTATTTAGAAAGGAACTCCCCGCTTCTTTCTCCAAATGTCCTTATTTTTTTCTCTAGGCTGCCAATATTTCTTTCTCCTTTCCCCTCTTTTTTCAATACAGTACTCTATAAGTCTGTAAAGACATCCCACATTTATAACCATTGGAAGTGTGCATGTGTGTATGTGTAGATGTAGTTCATGGGTTTCGTTTCTGGAGCTATAAACAGAACTAAGGCATGTCAG